>JAFMSR010000012.1:8586985-8759485 GCA_022818135.1 Saxidomus purpurata
AATATCCATAGAGTCATGCATCGACGGTTGATTAAGAAAAGAAATGGTGCTTTTTATCACAAGAAAGAGCATCAAACTTTAGGAATGTGTATAAATAGGATCTCTTTACATTTCAAAGTACAAAGCTGAAGTGTTGCGTTTTCAAACACAAAAATTGCAGACATTTAATGACAACAACAACAGAGTACCTGTAGACGCAATCGGAAGTCTTCGGCAAATTTTCTTACCCTTCATTCTGCCGAGACGTTGCGATTGCGTACAGACGGTGCATCGTTATAAGTATGTTATCGTATCGTCCATGGGTGCGGACAAATTGAAATCTTCCATGGGTAATCGTGAATTCATTAATTTTATTGCTTTCAGTATTCAATTAAATACTCGTACATATGTTTACCTATGGTCGGGCTTCGCCCGAAGGGCACTTTGCGCCCTTCGAGCTTTCGCCCATATAATGACACTCTACTTAAAGGGCCAGCCATATCTGACTAATGAGACACCTTCTTCTCTGAGCACATTTACATCCTGAATCCTATCCTTCAATTCCAGGCACCAGGCACTTAGGCAAAACAGTTACCATTATTTAACTATAGTAAAACCTCGATAACTCGAGGTCGTAAAGGGATAAGTAAAATGCTTGAGTTATCGGGGTTCTTGAGTTATCCGAACCATGGAAATTTTACAAGTTTTTCTGCTGTCGTATATCTTATGAACAACAAGTTATTTCAGGACCTTTATGTTGAGGTCGGATTAATACATTTACAAAATGTATTTATTACATTAAATCATGAGCTCTGATTACCTTTCGTACTTATTTGATAAAATCCTGTTATTTTTGTTTGCATACACGTACAATCAGGGTAATTACTATTTGACAACTGTTTAATGGAGAAGGTGGGGCAATGTTACTTTACTTCGTCCAATGTATTTACGGGTCACTTGGGTTTTTCTTACTGTTCTCCAATAATGCCAGGCGACTAGTTTGCTAGACCATTTAGTCCTAAGCTTATTTTGTTTGCAATTAACTCAATAGCGAATAGTGATTATTAACTCACACCAGTTGTCGTATAGGCACAGCACCGGTGATTCGGTATAACGCATCACTCGTGGCATTTTCAAGAAACGCATTACAAACATGTTTCAATATATTTTTTGTAAATGTCATCTGAGATAGAGTTAAATAAAGAAACACATGACAGTTAATATCATTTTAATCGCTCAACAAATGTATCAAAATATAAATAAAGATTGTTATATGCATAGGCAAAAGATAGCTATGAAACAGCTTTGAAACAAAGAAAAAGCACATGGTAGAGGTTATAGAAATGAAACGAAAGAATATGCAGTTTGGGATTTTCTCTCAAGCTTTATTATCAAAAGCCTACTCAGACTCAAACTTTTCACCTCATCATTAAGTTCTCATAATTAAAAACTCGCAAACATAATTTTCTTCATTTTCTTCTTATTTAATAAAAGTAGCAAGTGGGTATAATAACACATGATATAAGACAATTTAAATGTGCGAAAAGCATTCTATACACTTTGACCACTGGACGGCCGATTAATCGATAATTAACGAGAACAATCATCTAACAACAGAAGTTTTTCACATGACGTGTCAAAATAATGATGCGCCATCGGAGGTGAGAAAAATCTGATAATCAGTGACCTCGAGTTGCCGCAGGTAATTTAGTAAGAAATCTACCTGGCGGGACCACATGTGTTCTTCGAGTTATCCAGGTTCTCCAGTTATCGATGCTCGAGTTATCCATAGTATTTTCTGGTTAAACATAGAGGTAAAATTGTCGGGACTGTCAGGAGTCCTCGAGTTATCCGGGGTTCTCGAGTTAACGATGCTCGAGTTAACGAAGTTTTACTGTAGCTAGTGGCTTACCAACCAGCCATATCATAACACACCCCTGATGGGATTCAAACTTTCAACCTCCAGCTCCCAAAACGGATGCCTAAACCACTAGACAAAGGGAGACAGTATATAGTTGTACATGTGGATATATGGTTCATACTATGACAACAATTTTCACTCACCAATAGAATGAATGGGGTGATGAAACACCAACATATTCTGATGAATAGAGGAGGAGGTCTTCCAATCATCAACTGAACATCCTTGCAAAACCTTCCAGCGCCTGTGACGAAAAATATCTTGTAAATAGGAAAGCGTTATCTTGGAAACAGCGAAAAATACTGACCTGATACTTGAAAATAGGGGAAAATGACTTGTTTTAAATCAAAGTTGTAGATTAATACTTCAAGTGGTTAATGTTATAATTATGTGCATAAGACAGTGCAATCTGCACACAAGACTTCAACTAAGAGTTTTTAAGTACAAATCCAGACACATTTTCACAGAGTTATCTTCTCTTGCTAACAGATACAAATGTAGGTGTCATAATGGTACATGAGACAGTAATAAATTACATTCTCCTGTCAATGTTTTGGGATCATGATGGTAAATAAGTATATATTCCAACTTTCAAATTAATATCTCAAACAGTTTAGTGAAAAAGTTGACTGATACAAAAAGCTTAACCAAGATTCTAAGTCGATAAAGGGCCTTAATTTTTCAAACAAATCCCTGACAGAGTAACCTTCTCTTGCCAACAGATGGATCTCATGTTGTAAACAAGCATTCAAAGTTTCAAAGCAATATCTCAAAGGGTTAAGGCAATAAGTGGATTTTACCCATATTCAATGTATTTTCTAAGTAAAAATTGGGCATTATTCTGTCAAAAACCTTGACAGAGTTATGTTCTCTTGTCTGTAGATGGAGGTCATGATGGTAATCAAGTATGGTTAGTTTCAAAGCAATACCTCTAATGGTTTTGAAATTAAGTGAGATGGTAAGAAAAACTTTACTAATCTCAATACACTTTCTAAGTCAAAAAGGGCCATAATTCTGTCAAAAACCTTGACAGAGTTATGTACTCTTGTCTGTAGATGGAGGTTATGATGGTAAACAAGTATGGTAAGTTTCAAAGCCATGCCTCTGATTGTTTTGAAAGAAAATGGGGTGGTACAAAAACTTAACCAAGGTGTGACACCAATGCGGACGCTGAAGTTGATGCCGACATTGGGGCTAAAAAGAGGTTAAAAAAGTCAAGTCTACACTTAAGCATATTCTCAGGATATGTGAGAGCCCTATAAAAATACATAAGTTATACTCACCATATACCCAGGCTATGAGGAAGCACTCTAAAAATGATATGATGAGGACACAGAATGCTGCAAAATACCAGTCCACCAACTGATACAGGTAAATACCAGCCTGTAATTCAAAAATAGTTGGAATTTATTTATTTTAATACATCAAATATAGACTCATGTCCTTGCAGCTTGTATTATCTACACTAAATGACCGCTTCCAGGTGTTCTGATCTGTCCAAAACTGATAAGAACGGCCGGAAAATGGAGTAAAATGCTGTTAATTGGGATTCAAGCTTGCAACTTCTGGGTTAGAAATCTGACATTTTATCAACACCACTGTGCAATCTGTAAAATTAGCATCAGTAAATTAAGTGATTGAAGTAAACTTTTATAAAGCTGCTACAATCGGACATTTACTATGTCAATTATAATGTTTGCTTTCACAAAAGCACATAGTATAAAGTCATCTGCCACATATGACTGTGACTTAAGGATAGTATAACCTCTAAGATCCTAGTAATTGAAAGGTTACAAATGTACATGAAGTGTACACAAATCTAAACTGAGAGCATAAAGCTGTATGCACTGAAAATACAGTAAAACCTGTGTTATCTAGCATACCATGGGACCACTGTATCATGCCTGTTAGAGAATGATGCTTGCTAAACCAAGCTTTCTATTATACATTTTATGCTCCATTAACCAAGGGACTGTGTCGGATATGGCAATTTTGTATATTAACCATGTGCCATATAAGACTGTTTTACTGTATATCTTACATTGGTAGTATATGGCAAATCCAACAAGAGAAGAATGGCGCACAAACACCCTGTCACTAATATTTTACGACTTCTCAATTTAGGAAATGTATCCAGAAATCCACTCGACAGTGTTTCAAATACTCCAAACTGCAAATAAACAATATTATTATATATGATATACATAACAACACTTTACCACTGACTTCTTTCTAACAGGAATGAAATTAAACAGCCTTGTGTCTAAGTGAAACCAATAGTTGTTGATAAATTTAAGTATTTCATATTGAAATGGTTTGTGCATTTGAAAAAATGTCTTATTACTGACAGGCCCATTAAATATGACACAAAACAGCATCAAATGCATCTACAACTTTCATGTGCAACGTACTACAGACACAGATAAATGCTAAGAGATCACAAGCTATTAGTCCTAGATTAATTGCCGTGTGACTGGATTAAGATTTCATAAAATTAGAGAGTGAAAGATTTGTTAGATGCTTCAAACAGAATGATCTTTTTTAATCAGTCTCGAAAGACAGAAATCTATATGTTTTTCCAAAAGGTCTTATAAATCTCTAAACAAAACAAAAGATGGTGCTTATGATTTAACAGGATTCTAAGTGCAATAAAATTCAGGGAATGAAATATCAGTGAAAGTTTACAGCAACATTTATCAACCTACCTGACTGTCAATGCCCAGTGTTATAAGCATGAGAAAGAAGAGAGCAGACCAGAGCTGTGGTATAGGCAGTTTTGTTATTGCTTCAGGATATATGACTAGAGCAAGACCAGGTCCTATAAATAGATGTCGAGTAATTGTGTTATATAATATTCTACAAAAACTGCTGAATCACTACATGTCAGTACAGACTATTTAGCATTATTATTTTGGTAAAAGATAATAGGTAGTAAAAGTCCCATTGAAATTGCCTGAGACACATTGACATTGCTAAAGACACACTGACATTGCCAAAGACACACTGACATTACCTGAGACAAATTGAAATTGCTCAAGACACATTGACATTGCTCAATACACACTGACATTGCCTGAGACACATTGACATTGCTCGAGACACACTGACATTGCCTGAGACACACTGAAATTGCTCGAGACACACTGACATTGTCAAAGATACACTGACATTGCTTGAGGTACATTGACATGGCTCTAGACACACTGACATTGCCCAAGACACACTGACATTGCTCGAAACACTCTGACATTGTCGGAGACACACTGACATTGCTCAAGAGACACAGATATTGCTCAAGACATGCTGACATTGCCCGAGACACACTGACCTTGCTTGAGACAAACTGACATTGCTCAAGACACACTGACATTGCTTGAGACACACTGACATTGCCCTAGACACACTGACATTGCTTGAGACACATTGACATTGCCTGAGACACACTGACATTGCTTGAGACTCACTTACATTGCTAAAGACACATTGACATTGCTCACGACACATTGACATTGTTCGAGACACACTGACATTGCTCTAGACACATGGATATTGCTCTAGACATACTGACATTGCCAGAGACACATTGACATTACTGGAGACACACTTACATTGCATGAGACACACTGACATTGCCCAAGACACAGTGATATTGCTAGAGACACACTGACATTGCCTGAGGCTCATTGACATTACTGGCGACACATTGACATGGCACAGGAGACATAAAGGAACAGTTTACAGTCCAACCTGTCTTAAATAGCCAGGTATGCAATGTACAGTCAAACCCGAGTATAACAGCCGTTGCTGGGAAAAAAAACAAATGAGACTATTAACAATAGATTACTGCAGGCTGGTAATGATCTACAATGGTCAAAAAATCTGAGTCACATTCTAGTAGCTTAGAATTAAGAATCTTTAAAATCCAAGTATTTAAAACTGTAAAGCCAATGACCACTAGCCGTAAGAAGCTTATCCAGTTTTTTTGTCTTTTTTATAGGTGCTTTACAGGTTTTACAGGTGCTTCACAGGTGGTTTTACAGGTGTATAAAAGGTTTTACAGGTGTAATTTACAGGTGTTGTACCTTTATTTGGACTTAAGCCATTTTCTTACTGGTCTTTATTAGTTGCTTTTTTCAGTGATAGTTTTTAATACTGGTTTTACTGTAGGTAACTGTGTTTAGTTTGTGCAATCTCTACATAAATGTATCT
Organism: Saxidomus purpurata; assembly: GCA_022818135.1. Taxonomy (NCBI): domain Eukaryota; kingdom Metazoa; phylum Mollusca; class Bivalvia; order Venerida; family Veneridae; genus Saxidomus; species Saxidomus purpurata. Next base: position 8,593,095 of record JAFMSR010000012.1, read on the forward strand.
GTAGCTATTGAAATCATGCCAATATTGAACATTATACCAATTACCTGATGTTGCAACATCTTTGATGTCCAAGTTTGCCTCTTTTGCAATGTAGCCAATCACGGAAAAAATTACAAACCCTCCATAGAAACTTGTGAAACCATCCGCAGCTGCACAAATCAACGCATCCCTGGATTTTGAAAACAAATTTATTGTGCACTTATGCTTTTACAGAATCCAGATTAACTAAAAAGATGCTAATTATCTACAAAGCAGTCTGAAAGACATTTATATCCCCCAACCACATGTCAAAGGAAACTTGATGAAACTAAGTTTTTGAAGAGGAGCCTTTGACCTTCAGTTGTGACCTTGACCTAAAGGAGGTGCATTTGTTACATGGGTTCTTCAAGTTGTCTTTGTGAGATGACCACTAGACAAAAGTTGCATGAAATTCCAAAACATTATTTAGGTGAAACTACACTTCGTACTTATCGTCTTTCATTAAATTCTTGCTAGTGGCTACCAAGAAATAGTACCGCCTTGATAGCCTACATGTCACAGCGTCCGGGAGGTCAGGATTCAATCCCTAGCTGTGTCATACCAAAGACAAGAAAAAATGGTACTAACAGCTCCCTTGCTTGGTGCTCAGCATTGAAAAGTGTTAGTGTCAGGAAGATAAAGAGTAGCTACATACTTCTTGGAAAAGGTAAGTTCTTGTTACTGGATACCCTGTTTGTCGCGCAATAACTTTGTAGCTAATCTTTTCTGTTGATTATATATGTGACATTAAAAATGGCTTCTTTATCTCTTTATCACTCTCTATCTGTCTTTCTCTGATGAGTAATTGGTTCCATTCAATCATGAGAGCATTAAAAGATGATTTAGGTGGAGAGAACTTGCTTCACAATTGAGCTTAAACAAATCAGGCTAGGTGAAAGAAATACGTGTCAAGAATTTGATGCTTAGATGCTCTTGCATTACCATCTGATTAACTGAGACAGAAGTGACTAGGTCACAATTTGTAAAACTTCATAAAACTAAATTGCTTTCATTTAGCAATTTTCATGTTTTAATTTGGCATTTTGATAGGAAAAACTAGACAGAATCATAAAATATATAGAACATTACCTCAAGCAGTTATTGTTAAACCTGTTGTAGCTTGCCATGGTGATGAGACCTCCCCATGCTGGACCTAGTGAGTAAAACACCTGAACCGCTGCCTGTAGCCACACCTATAACAACATACACTAAATGAATACCTCATTTTATAATTGATGTCTTATTCCGACTTTACATAATACACTGTTTTCATAAGAACTGTGGATAAAATCAAACCCATGTTTAAAGACCACCTCCTTATAAAGACCATCAGAGAGAAAATAGTGTACTAGTTATCTTCAGTAGAGACAGTAGTGAATTAAGACCAGCTCAGTTTCTTTTAGTCATTGGTCTTGATTTACAAGTTTGACTGTAAACTGTAAATGTCGTTACATTTGCAAATCTATTATTTCACAAGTTTCTGAATTAGCAAGAGGGTCCTTTGTTGCTAAAGAATTGTCACTTCCTATCTTAAGATAAAAATTTAGAAATATTGCTGCATTTGACTTGTAGCTAATCCATAAAACACAAAACCCTTGACAACTATACAACTCAGTAATATACAACAAAAAAGTGAAAAAAAAGAAGAAACAACACATCAAAAAATGGGGTGGAGTAGAGTCAGTAGACTATATTTTAATATCGACCAGTTTCGTGAATATCGTTTTGCACAATTTTTCGTTCCACAGCAATTTCACTTCTCAAGCTTTCCTCTACATTACCTGTCCACTTGTAAGTGTTGCAAAATTTGGTTTGATGTAGTACAAGATGCCATCTCCAGCTCCTGGTAGAGTAAGTCCCTTCACAAGAAATACTGAAACAGAGTAATGTCTAAAACAGTCCTGTCGATTATATTCACACTGCAAAACCAAAATCATGAGAATACCATTCTTACATTATGCTCACTGACTACTCTTAGACTATTAGACTAATTTATTTATTCTCTATTTTAAAACAAGTTCTTACATTTTCATTGATTACCTTTGAGTTTCACACGTCAAGATGGAACCAACCTCTAAGGAAGAAGGAGAGACAGGCAATGTTAAATTAATAGGTATTGTCTAACTTCACTGCCACCATGGAACTAGTGGGGATCGAACCCTCGACCATGCAATACTTAGGGAAGCTCAACTGACTGACCTGTTCCCAAAAGAAATCTCTCTGCTTGACCACTCATGCTGATAGTTGTTGACAGAGTCATCAAGTGTAGTGCAAGAACCTGTGGTTTAGTCCATGAATAATTATATAATGTAAATAGATAACTTCTAAAATTAATCAAGCAAGGTTGCTATGGTCACATTAAATGGGAGTAGTACACTGGACTAGGATATATACATCTTGACCGATAATGTAATCACATATCCTACAATGGTTAGGACTAAGAAACTGACTATTGAGAAGATAAATAATAACCTGCAGGAAAACATAATTGTATGGACAAGACAGGAGACAGAAAACTGTGACACAATCAACTTGTCCTTGGTAGTAAAGATGGGTTGAAAGGGGAGGTAATACTTACCAGTAAGTAGAACATAAGGTAATAACGCTGTGACATAAACAACTTTTCCGACAGATTTGATTCCCTTCATCAAGCACAGAAAGATGATGATCCAGGCAACCACCAGTGCTACAGCAAGATGCCATTGTATAGTGCCAAAATCTTCAAGACCCGACGATTTGCGCAATACGTAACGACTGAAAGATAGACAGGACAAGTCGAACATAAAACAGGAAAACCCTCATTAACATTTTCTTTAAAATGGACTTGTCAGTCTTTCAATTTGGACAGTTCGTACCGATTATACACCTCAACCGAGGTTGGTGGACCCAATAAGCACAAATACAAATTCAATTTGGACAATACCATAAACTGTGTCAAAGTGGTGTTCAATGAACTTTTTACAAACTGAATAACAAACACTGCAAGTTATGATAAGATTACACAAGATGTGTAAAATTGGAAAATGCAACAACAACACATTATTACAACAACGTTTTTATATCATCATTTTCATATTAACGTTTCGGCGAAAGCATTCATCAGATTTTTTTTTTTCCACAAGATGTGTACCTAGGTAGATCATGATTTTCACAGATCATAAAAGTCAGAATCCCTTGCTATCAGCAGGTTTAAGTGAAATTACTGTTCAAAGTGACCATCAAAATTTAAATAACACATTAATCAGTGATTTATACTCCTAGAATAATAAACATTTCCATAGTTACAACCAAAAAATTAACGATTTGTATAAGAATTTCATTCACATTGAATATAGAGGAAATCTCTAAAAATCTTGTTTGACTATCCTAGTCAAAAATAATAAAAACCAACCTTTCGGTTATGCATACATTGCATTTTAATTTGTATTTGTCAATAACAGAAATAACTTGGTTAAACTTATTTCTTATAATATGCTTTTAAAGCATCCACTGTGTTCTTGGGTATCATTTTAAACTATATTTACATGTATAAACCAACATGACCATCTTGAAGGGTAATATAACTGTAAAGAATACACACACCAAAAATTAATATAACCTTCTGAGTAATTGTCTGGAGAGCATTTTGTCTTCAGACTGAAGGACAGACCAAACAATCAACCAATATCAGCAAAGCAAGATAATAACTATCCTTGCTTCTTTAAATGGGGACATGGAAATCATCTAAGGGTCTTCACTGCATTCAAATATATGCATACACTTAATATGTGAACGTGCTAGCACACTAGCTCTCCATTTAGCAGATAGTCTGGGGAAGCCAACCAAAATTTAGTCAGGCCTGATAAAAAAAACCCATAAATACTGCATTCATGCTGACATTTAAATGTGAGATTAAAGACTATATATGTCAGATTTTGTAACACTATTCTGTGTGAGTACTACCAATAACCTCATAAACTTTCAACATCTTGGCAAACTGACACAGAAGTAGTCTGTTGTCTTCTTTCTACTAAAATCTTGCTTATATATCAAAATGGAAAGTGATAAAACTGGACACAGGTCAAAAACAATACCAAGTCATAAAAATTATACACAGTCTACAATATAGCAAACGATTAATCCTTTCACAGGAATTTTTAACAGTTGTTAAAGCGACAAAATGAGTCAGTTGTCCGATACTTACTGCCAAAATTCTTTGCTCGCTGTCCGTCCAAGATCTGTTGCATTTACTTTGATAAATGTCGAGTTCGCCGTGCAGTTGCTACCGCACTGTTCATGCAGAGAATCGAGCCCTACGATACAGGAGTCAGTGTTCCACCACTGACCGCACTTCCCCCAGGGCAGCTCGGACATAAACGAGTGGACAAAATATACCAGGACCCATACCATTACCAGTATGTAGTACCAACAGTAGAAAAATGACACAAACATCATCATATAGCCTATACCTGCAAAATATAAACATACCATACTGTAAAAGGTAATTTATTTACAAGGCTTTATTTTCCCTGTTTTTCTATAATCAATCAATCAATCACAAAATCACCAATCTTGCAAAAAATTCATCGTATTATGTTTATATATGTTAACACAGCGTCTAAAGGCCTCAGTTGAGAATTGAATTAAACAACTTGCAAAGAAATTGAAAATTAAAATTACACAAAATAAATAGTTTGCATATAAAAGACGCTTGTATCAAATAATCTTTTGGAGCTAGATTTAGCACTCACAGTGACTTGCGTATCACACCATCATGAGCTCTAAACAGAGACTTACACAAATATTACACTATAAACTATGACTGTCAGAAAGAAATGCTAAATATAGTTGGAGCTATTCAAAGCAGCTAAATGATGTCCTGAATCAGGATCTAGCCTTGACCTTAGGTACAAGTTGACATAATTACTTAGACAATTTTTTTTATTGAAATGCAAAGAATTTCCATAGAAATCCAGAACATCACATATACTTTGACTTTTATTTGATGAATCTGGCATGGGAAGAGATGCTACCAGAATAAATGCAATTGAAAAACAAACAAAATAAGAAAAATATTCTCTTGAATAGGTAGTAAGATTTTATCAGGACACTTATTGAGCTCTGCTGTAGAAAATCCAACGCTTCTATGTCTATAGTCATTAGAATAAGAGGCAGTGTGGAATTTAAATGTAGAAACCTGAGAAAGATGTACCATTATTGTGTAACACTATTATATTTATAAGTATTATGTATACATGTCTGTATTGTTACTCAGGTTGTCTGTTCAACAGATGTGTAAGTAGTTGGGTCTCATTACACAGCCAAAACTGATACATAAAAAAAAATGTATATCTAAGATCAGCATTTGTAGTTTATACTAATGTATTTTAGCTCAATCGTGAAGAAAATTTGTCGCTTATAGAGGCACTCACAAGTCCGCTTCCTGGAAAAACCAGTACTGGTGTCAGATGAGGAGGTACGGTGGTGACCCCAATGGGGCTTGAACCCGCAACCTCTGTGACAAGCGGTACACACCTTAACCTATATACCACCTAGCATTTTTGTATAAACTACACCTGTATTTTGCATTCTCCAGCCTTGAGGAGCCATTATACTGAAGACGCAGCAGATCCATTCAGTGAAAAGTATAATCAACCCTGAATGGGTCTCTGTGCCTTATATATTACTACCCTAATCCCCATCACATGTACATGGGTTTTAAATTTGCATATTATCATCATATGCGACCGAACGTTTTCACTACGTTCACCGATCGTTACACTACTTCCCCCTCCGAGAAGACTCGTCCCGAGTCTTGGCCTGGGAACTTCGTGGGTAAGGCAACTCCTGTCTGGCAGTTGTCTTCATCCCACCGCTGCCACCATTTGTAACGAGCCGAGGGCCTAAGACGCAGCAGATCCATTCAGTGAAAAGTATACTCAACCCTGAATGGGTCTCTGTGCCTTATATATTACTACCCTAATCCCCATCACATGTGCATGGGTTTTAAATTTGCATATTATCATCATATGCGACGGAACGTTTTCACTATGTTCACCAATCGTTACACCATCTTTATATCAAATATACATGTATTAGGCAGCAACGTACTTCTGATGCATCCAATTGCTGGCGACTGAAGACCTTTTAACTATACTTAATGAACAGACGGTAACAGCTTACCTTTAAACAAAGGGCAGAATTTCCACACATACATACAGCTTATCCCGGAGAACTGACCCAGACATAGTTCCAGGTAAAACAACGGCACTCCGCAGAATATCAAGAAGAAGAAGAAAGGGATGAGGAACGCACCTGTAATAAATGCATTGTGGATTGAAACTCTTTTCTTAAAATGTTTCTTGCTTAATCTAGCTAAGATTTTATAAATACCTTTTTCACATTCTGATATTCACTTCAAGACAAACCAGTCCTCTTGTTTAACTAGTACCTTAGTATGGTCGAGCTAGAAAATAGGATCTTCAGTCTTGAAGTTGGAAAATTGTGTCTGATTCTCCTTAAACTAAAACCCATGGGCCGAAGAATGTCCAACAGATGTAAGTGCAGCCTCATGCTACAGTCTGAAGTGTTTTGGAAATATGCCGGCAGGACCAGCACATGACTTTATGATAAGGATTTTGACTTATTACAAATGCTCAAAGATGAAAAGACACAACACTAACGCATGTTTACTTATTTTAACTAGAATTATTTTAATTTTCCTTCAAATATCAACACTAATAGGGTTTCCAAACCAAATATATCCTAAAAATTCAAAAGCAAATAGTTTTATTTCCACTTCCTTAGGTACAATGTATATTCAGAGACCAGACTGTTATTATCTAATCAATATCAATGTGTTAAATTCTGACCAATGAAGCTGCCAGTAACAACTTGATACTCTTCAATAAGAATAACAAGAGCTGTCACATGACAGCACGCTCGACTATTCGAAAGGTTGTTGGTAAAATGGGTTTTTTGTCAAAGAACAGGAGTATTGTGTAATTGTCTGTAAGAATTAAGGTCAAAGATATGAAACTTGTTCAAAGACCTTTGTAAATGTACATTACATTCAAAGCCTTACTCTGGATTCTGTAAGCCAAGTGGAGGGAGGAGGGGATAATTTCAAAGAAATACATAACCTTGTAAATTTGATCATGAATAACTCTGTAACTTTTCAAAATTGAAATGTATAGAATTAAAAAAGCATGACCGCTGCATGCTGCATAATTATTCTATGACATTTCAAAAGAAAGCCATTTCGAGTATTTCCATGTTAGTCTGGTAAAAACTGTGACAAAATTCTAAGTTAAAAGGGGCATAAATGTCAAAAATCAAAAACATTGGTGAAGATGTTGACAGTAAACATACATTTTAAGTCCATAAAAAAAAATTAAAGTTAAAAAGGGGCATAAATCTGTCAAAAATCAAAACAGAGTTATGGGGATTGTTTCCTCAGATGTAGATGTTGATGGTAGACACATACTTTGAGTTTCAAGTCAATACCTTTGATAGTATTCAAAACATTTGACTTTATAAAATCTTTTACCAAATATTCTAAGTTAAAAAGGGGCATAAATCTGTCAAAAATCAAAACAGAGTTATGGGGATTGTTTCCTCAGGTGTAGATGTTGATTGTAGACACATACTTTGAGTTTCAAGTCAATACCTTTGATAGTATTCAAGATATTTGAATTTATAAAAATTTTTAACAAAAAAATCTAAGTTAAAAAGGGGCATAAATCTGTCAAAAATCAAAACGGAGTTATGAGGATTGTTTCCTCAGGTGTAGATGCTGATGGTAAAGATATAGTTTGAGTTTCAAGACAATACCTTTGATAATTTGCAAGATATTCGAATTTATAAAAAACTGTAACCAAAAATTCTAAGTTAAAAAGGGGCATAAATCTGTCAAAAATCAAAACAGAGTTATGGGGATTGTTTCCTCAGGTGTAGATGTTGATGGTAAACAAACAGTTTGAGTTTCAAGTCAATACCTTTGATAGTATTCAGGATATTTGACTTTATTAAAAACTTTAACCAAAAATTCTAAGTTAAAAAGGGGCATAAATCTGTCAAAAATCAAAACAGAGTTATGAGGATTGTTTCCTCAGGTGTAGATGTTGATGGTAAAGATATATTTTGAGTTTCAAGTCAATACCTTTGATAATATGCAAGATATTTGAATTTATAAAAAACTTTAACCAAAAATTCTAAGTTAAAAAGGGGCATAAATCTGTCAAAAATCAAAACAGAGTTATGGGGATTGTTTCCTCAGGTGTAGATGTTGATGGTAAAGATATATTTTGAGTTTCAAGTCAATACCTTTGATAGTATTCAAGATATTTGACTTCATTAAAAACTTTAACCAACGCAGACGCCGACGCCGACACCGACGCCGACGCCGACGCCGGGGCGAGTGCAATAGTCTCCTTATTCTTCGAATAGTCGAGCTAAAAAATGTGCATTAAACTTTCAAATTGGCACAGCCTAGGTGAACTTTGTGATGTTTATATATCTCACACACACTGGATGAACTTTTCTGTGCAATAAAACAATGCATACTGATGAACCAAATGCAATGCGTGCCTTTAAAATCATATCATATAGAACAACAGTTCTATACCTCCTCCATTTTGCATAACCAGATATGGAAATCTCCAAAGATTTCCTACTCCAACAGAGTATCCCACAACGGAAAGAATGAATTCCATCTTCCTATTCCACACACCGCGAGCATAGTCGGCGCTGCTGGATGAAGATTCGGACTCATTGAGATCTGTCTGACTGGCGGCAAGTTCATACTGTCCATTGGTCTCTGGTTTCTTCTCAGACTGAAAGATAATTAAGAATTGTCATCATAAGTCGGCTTAATTTTTATTGAGCCATGTTGTTTGTTTCGTGTTTAACCCCCCATGCATGTTATGTTTCAACTGTATTTCAGTTATAATGAATTTCATAGTTACTGAACACTTCTATTGTTTCAAGTCAAATAATATTACTAAGGTTGTCTGTCAGATGGGTAAACAAACAGTTTGTATACAGATCTGACTGCATGGATAATCATGATGCTTCTAGATCCATATACTCGTCACAAACATCTCGCCACAAACATCTCGTCACAAACATCTCGCCACAAACATCTAATATGTTTCAGTCTTGGCAGTGCTTTTTTACTGAAATAATTCACAACTTAAAACTTTTCAAATGGACTTGCTCATCTTCATAAAAAAATAGCTAAAATAAAAAAAATCAGCGTTATCAATGGAACAAATTTATATCCTTTAAGTGCCAGGGCCACTTGAGGCAGGCTGGCATATCAGCAAATATGAGTTGGCAAGTTGGTCCCTACTGTATTTGTTATGTAGCAGCATAAAAAGTTACACAATCTAGTAGCCTACCCATTTAAAATTTTGAGCCCCTATTTAGGTGTCACCCGAGAGCCCCTTTTTAGGCGTCACCCCATTGACTCAGAAAAACCCCGCACCCTGCCGTGCACACTTTCTACGTACCATTTTTCTATTTGAGAAACTTTTGAAGTTTGGTATTGAAAAAAGAATGGGAAAATTGACAAAATTAATGATAATCCATACTACTTTGTATACTGAATTCTTATACACAATAATATGCTATAAATATCCAAGCTCCGGAAGTTCTTCCTTACACTGGTTCAAATACACGTTAAAACATGAAGCTCAAAAGGCCAGGACCAGAAAGTTGCATGTTCAACAGTACAAACAGCTGTCCAAAACAATTTGTGTTATTAATTAAAACTACCTGAACATGCGAATTCAAAATGTCAAATAGTAAATATAAATTAAATTAAATGCCACCAGTACTGTCCGTATCTTTGAACAACACTGACTAAAGGCTGGTACACACAGTAAACCTTGATGTATAAACCTAAGGTGTACATTTTTTAAGGGATGTAAATCATGACGGTCTATACAGTAATCATAGTTTATGCAACATAGTTTAACAAAAAAAATATTTTGTAGAGTGGAAACTTTAAAATCTTCATGATGTTTGTTTTTGTAAAAGCTAGAGTGCTAAAAAGGATATTATGTATACACAGACAATGTGTGCTATCCTGGACAGCCAAGAAAGATAAACTTATTTAATATCATGTACTATTTTGTATTTACAAAATAATTTAAATATCTAATTAATTTCATAGTCAATACGTAACAAGCAAATGTTTTTTTTCTGCATTGTTTTATTCAATTTCAAACTATTTTATCTATAATTACAATCTCTCTCTCAATGCACTGGAATTTTAATTTAATTAGAGTATTGTCACCTGGGTAATAAACAAGAGCACCGCCTACGGGTGCCTGACGCTCGTCTGATTTCATCCTTTTACGGTTTATTTATTACCATTTTATTTAAGTAACAGTGTCCTTGACCCCGAAACACAATCCCACAAAAGGTTTTCATAATAATTACTAGACATAAGTTTGGTCACAATTATTCAACTGCAACTAAAGATATTGTGTTTTCCCATTTTTCTATTTTTAGAAAAAAATCCTGAGCTTTGACTCCATGAGCCCCAAACACAATCCCAATAAAAGTCTTCATTTATATATATTACACACTTAATAATTTAGTTACGTTATGTCAATTGTAACTAAATATATTCAACATATTATTGTTTTTCTATTTTTAGTTACAGTGACCTTGATAATGACCCCAGGAGCCCCAAAACACAACCCCATTAAAGATCTTCCTAAATACTTGTTACAAACGAAAGTTGGTTACATTATGTCAACTGTAACTAAAGATATTGAATATATTACGGTTTTCCTATTTTTAGTAACAGTGACCTTGACCCCAGCAGCCCCAAAACACAATCCAATTTAAAAAATATTCATAAATACTTCCTATACACTAAGTTTGGTTGCATTATGTTCACTATTACAAAAATATTGTGTGTGTGAAACTTTCTAAGTTAAGAAGGGGCAATAATTTTTTAAAAAGTTCTGTCCGGTATATTAAACTAACGTGCGATTTTTATTCATAATTAAAAAAACACAATAATTTCATCGTACAAATTTTCAATGTTCATGACACTGATGCAGAAGTCAAATAGAATGTTCATGGTTGTTGAACACATTGCGCACCTACTTCTGACCAAGTTGAATGAAAGTTGAATAAAAATTGTGACCAGTAGTGTTATCGGAGGTCACTGTGACCTTGACCCCAAAAACAATTTAGGGATCATCTACAAGTTGCAGGGATCCTTTTCAGCAAGTTTCATCAAAGTCAAATGAATTTTGCTACCCATAGAGCGTTATCAAGGAAAAGTTTACAGACAGATGGACGACAGACAAACCACCATGGCATAAACTCCGCCGGACTTTTATACCACAACCAACATGAAATATCATAATGTTATTTGGTTTTTTGACGTGGAATATGGGGATATATTACCAGTCTAGATTTAATAATATTACCCAAGCTGTTAGGCGAGGGTGATATTATGTCGAGGCTGGTAATATATCCCCATATACCACGTCAATAAACAAACAACAATTATATTACCTTTCCCTTTCTCAAATTTTGAAGTATTCGGTTCATTTTTAATTAATTTAACGACTAAACATAAGAAGACTGTCAAATACCCTTATGATACCCCAATGTCACTTTGTGACTTCACTTAATAACGTCACAAAATAGCACATACTAATACATTGACGTGCTTTACCTGAACACTCTCACTTTAGCGTGGGGAACAATGATGGGGTAATGCCAAGTTTATGTTACCGGCTTGCCCGTTAATATCAATTTCTATTTACGAATCACTGACCAATCAAATGGCTGGAAATTTTGTGGAAGGATAATAAAGTGTCATATACATTTGGTAAATAAAATTACTTCCCTTTGCTGAAAGAACTCCCTTGAAAGATGAGGTGACCAAAATAATGGGAATTTCTGGAAATAACTTATACAGGTTACATTTCAACATTTACGCTAGCTCAGTGTAAAGCACAGTTCTACATATGAAGTCCTTTTTCCTGGAAGAATCAATACTTGACCTCTAGTTGGATGGGAGACAATTAAAAGCAGAACTCAGAAATTTCCAGAACTCTTGACTGGGATTTGAACCCCAGATATCTGAAATGACAGTAGGCTTATTCATGCAGCTCGTCCGTTTAACCTGGTTTTTTTTATCTGATTCAACCTCAAATAATGCACTAAATATCTACCTCCCCATGAGGGGTTTGACATCAAAGGAAGATAGATCTCACTGACTTTAATAGGTTGGTTATTGCTATATTTGGTAACGTAACTAAATAAAGTAACCGTTACTAATTTCAGTTATGAAATTATGAACAGGTATTTGTGGTTTCATTCTTTTATTTGTTTTTGAGTATTATTCTTTATATATTCAATTCTGGTTGATGTAATGAGAAAATCTGCTGTTGCATTTATAGCAAATAAAGGGTAAACAAGGCTCAAAAAATAATTTTCCTCAATTTGCAAAAAATGCAACGGTGAAGGTTTTTTTTCAACAAGCATTGTGAAATGTGTTCACTATAAGTAAAAAATGCCAATGTACTTTAATGCAATAATGTCCGCAATATATTTAACAATGTGCTATCAAGCTATTTTTCACAACTATGTTACTGTATTTAGTTGCGTTTACCGTTACTAAATATAGTATTATAACCAACCTGTTTAACATTGAATTAATCAGACTAGTTGGACAGTCCAGCTGGTTACCCCTGCTCCTCATTTGAAGGTAAATGGTAATGTTCAGATCATATATCATATATAGAATTTCAAGTGCATTGAATTAGATAATTTTAGACTTAAACAGTTTGGTGTGGAAAGTACAAAGGTAAAAAACATCTGAAATTATCAGTTTGTCCGAAAATTTGGCACTATCCGATCATCTAGTTACCATAACAGTGTTATCGGCGAAAAAAGGCTTTGTCATTTATGTAAATAATGGGCATCTCGTTAATAATCATTAAACAAACCTTTTTCAATAAATGATCACATTTAAAGCCACCCATAACTTCGCGATTCTTTAAATAAATGCAACCGGTTTGGTTTGGTTGGTTTGTTGTTGTTGTTGAATGCCGTATATATGTTAAGGTCGCAACGAATTATCAATTGTATTGTTGTTATCATCTATCATTGCCGCACGTGCTACCACGCATCCATGCAGGGCCGTAGCCAGAGGTTAAGAAATAGGGAGGCACTTTCTAGGGGGGTTTGGGGGTATGCCCCCACGGAATTTTTATTTTCGAGGGTGCCATTTTGTGCATTTTCCTGCATTTCAAACGTGTTTTTGATACTTTTACTATATCGATTTCGGAAACAATAAATGACATTTTAAAGATTCGCGTACATTTTAGTTACATATAGATCTAGATCTGTTTGTACGAAAACTGTGCTATAGTGTAATTATTCGTGATATTAAAAACGTAGAAGATAGTTTAAATAAATTAAATTCTAACATGACTCGCGATTTTGTCTCTATATACAAAGAGTAGAAAAATTATGTTATATTAAACCATAAACAACGCGGGAACTAATATGCTGTAAACATGACGTCATATTGCGCCGCATGACGTTAAATGAGCGTTCGCGTAGAAAATAAAGCTTTGCATTTATTCACCTTTTGTAATATCTGGTCATGTTAAAATCGAAATAACACCCTTTTCAGCGTTGTTATCGTCTAATAAACAATAATTTGTCGTACTGATGCGCAGTTATAAACCACTCAGGCCTTCGGCCTTCGTGGCTAATTACTGCGTATCAGTACTCCAAATCATTGTTTATTTATGAAATAACATCCGTTCGAGCGGTGTTAGTCGTTTAATAAATAATAAATGTGAATTATATAGAGGATAATTGTTGGTTTCGATGTAAGATCACGATATAATTTCACCGAGTGGGCACCAAAAGTGATATTTTCACGAGTGGCGCAGCCACGAGTGAAAATAACTACTTTTGGTGTTCACGAGTGAAATTATCGTGATATGACATCGATACCATCAATGTTTCTGTTTATTTTATGTTTAAAACTCTATTTTTGTTGAGTTTGTTTCAATAAAATGTTGAAAATCGCGGGAAACCTCACCAGAAAAAGCAAAACATTTATGACGTCATTTTAACGACGTCATCGACGTATGGTTTCCAACATTCTTTACGCTCGGTTTACTTTTTGATGTTAATCCGGGTAGAAGATTTTGATAATTTCACTGAGTGAACAGTGAGTTTATCAGGATATAATTCACCGTTATATTTCGATAAACCACCGAAAAATATAAAATAAAAAGTTTTCTCAGTGAAATAAAAGTGATCATCCACAGTTTTGAAAACAGTGGATTACCGTTTTTATTTTTCACTGTTTTTTTCAATCTTTAACTCGGATTTACGTCAAAAAGTATACCGAGCGTAATACATGCTGGATACCATGTGGCGATGACGTCGTTAAAATGACCTAATTTGCGCTATGTTTTCTGACGACGTTTCCCGCCCACTCAATAAATTTAAGTAGAGTTTTACCAAAAAAATAAACAGAATTTTTTTTTGGTATTGGTGTAATATCACGTTTATTTCACTCGTGAACACCAAAAGTAGTTATTTTCACTCGTGGCTACGCCACTCGTGAAAATAACACTTTTGGTGCCCCCTCAGTGAAGTTATAACGTGATCTTACACCGAAACCAACAATTATCCTCTATGTATATGTCCAGTTTAGCTTGCTATTCTTTTCTGTTAAAAGTCCATTACTAACACCAAATTGAATTTTCTTTTAAATCTAGAATTGTAATGGGCGTCTTCTCAGAAGGAAAAATATGACATACTGCATTGATTGTGACCATATTGTGTTGAAAATTTTAGTTAAACAAAAGAATTAATCAGTTATATTTTACCTTTTCAAAAACGAAAGTAGGTTTTCCCGTTTTCAAAAATCTTTGTAATTTGACAGAAATCTCTCAGAGAGAGAGAGAGAGGCTGTAAATAGGTTGTACATAAATAAGCATGTCTATTTTAAATTATAATTGAAGAACTTTACTTTCAATGATGTGCAAAGTATATGTCTGACTGTTTACAACATTCAATAAACCAAAAGTAGAACAAAATGACCACCCAGGTCAATCTAAGGAAATGCACAAACATTCACTTGTTTTTCTGCAGCAGTATTTCAAACAGGGAAATACTCCACGGCTATTGTAAAGTTTTAGAAGCCAGTTTCAAACTGTATTCTCCTGTTACAAATCCCAGATTTAAAAGAAAATTCAATTTGATGTTAGTAATGGACCTTTAAGTTCCATTTGATTTTATCTTCATGTTTCATCTGAGGAATTAAGTCTTTCCCGTCTTTCTTGTCTGTAACTTCTCTTATCTCCTTAAATACTGGACATTTTTATGAGCAACTTTGTCCCCACTGTTGAAAAAGCCAAGGGCTAGTTGAATTCGAACAATTTCTCCTATATAATTTTATTGAGTTTTGAAACTCACTTTTTAGCACTTCAGCACTCTTTGTGTAGAATTATAACCTATTAGATAATAAAACTACAACTCGTTCGATCTCAATCGTCAAACAACAAATTTTCGCTTAGTGGCTATATGGTCCAAACTGGAATGTAATTGTATTTTACATATTGCCCATACTTTATATTTAATCAGTTAGATGATTTTCTAGGCATTCGAATGTCATATTTAACGCCACGACAATGTTTCGAAGGCGATTTTACTCCTCGTAAAAAGCAAATACTGTGCTCTATATTGGTATGGACATTACGTTTGATTACAAAACGTATTGCGACAGTGAAATAATATCCAGATTAGAACACATGAATGAGTATGATTGTTCAGTTGTATTTTCCATGATTGCGACTTTATAACATCTTCACCTAATTTAGTCATATCTTGTAAGCGGATGACGATTCCAACACCATACGACTACCTGTCCCATTATTGCCCAAAACAGTAGTAAACGCAAGTGCAAATGTATACAAGAAACCATATATTTACTGTCTTAAGATAAAAAAACAATGTTATATTCTTTAATGTTAAGAAGAATTCTTCGAATTAATTTGACGTTTATAAGAAGGCACTGACACTATTAAACAAACCTTAAGCAGACCTTATCAGCACTTGAATTTTTAAAAATAATTATGTGATTGAGAGCTGTACAAATATTAAGTTGTGCTTCATAATAATTATATAAAATAGTTCACGTACCTTAGGCATTTCAGTATCAATATGCTGTTGCTCTTACTTTTAACAATATTGATAATAGAATTCACGTTTATATGAAATTAACATTCTAATAATAATTATACTGAAGTATTTTTTAAGAGAATTTTTTTAATTAAAAATAAATTGTGGTTTTAAATTTATTTAAATTAGCATTTATGTGAACAATATTTACATTTTTATTTTACATTGTTATACATGAAACCTTGTTAAACTAAAGTAAATCCAAATAAGGCGTATTAAAAAGAAAAACATAATCCTACTGAAATAAAGATCCATACAATTCCGAAAGAAATTAAAAGCAATTTAGTGTACGCTGTAAAAGTACTTCAAAATAAGCCGGACTAGTGTGCGCTGAAAAGGTACTCCAAAATAAGCCGGACTGGAAAATAAGCCGGACTGGAAAATAAGCCGGACTGGAAAATAAGCTGCACTGGAAAATAAGCCGGACTGGAAAATAAGCCGGTCAGGAAAATAAGCAACAATCTACGAAACTTTATGAGGAGTTAGGGTTCGGGAACACTATCTTTCACAATGAACCTCCCATCAATCTCTTCTGCCTTTGTATTTAGTAAGAATCAAACCATTCAATATTTTAACATACTGCTCAACGCCAGAACATTAAAACATTATAAATCAGTTGCAATCCGGTCTTCTTGTCAAAGTTTTAAATCATTACATGAAATTTTGACATATTCCAATTGATACTCATTAAAACATAGAGACGTTACTATGATTACATACATTACGTTGTCAGTGTTTATGAACACATTTTTAAAAATATAATAGCACAACATACGTGTATAGCCAGATTTCAATAAAGTGTTCTGTGGATTTTCACTATACAAATTTGATGACTTACAGTATTCTTTCATAACATACTAGAGTGTTTTGTTTGTGTGGTTTTTTGTGATCATAATGGCCATTGCATCATTAAAACATTTTTGTTATTAATCCTGCAATATTACATTACTTTGAAGGTCCATTTAAAACAATGAAAATAGAGGATAATTTGGGTGTTAAGCCATGCACGAAAGAAAACCAAGGTCACGTGAGTAACTGAATGAAACAGAATAGAATGGTACTTAAAGTTGTATCAAACTCCATAGAGCGGTTATTTTCCCCTCCGAGAGTACATATATGTAACACATTATTGTAAGGACCACTGTGCATAATAGAATATATTAATAGAATGAAATAGAATAGAGAAGATAGTTTATTTAAAACTAGGAATTAACGGTGTTAACGATAAAATGGAGCAAACAAACATGAAAGTTACTAAAGCTTTTTCCGCTTTTACGAGCTAACATTTTAAGGACAATAAATACATAAACGTGTTGAAAATAATGATAATAAATAATAATAATTAAAATGACAATAGAAGCAACCAATGTATATAGCTCGTAAGTAATGATAATTATAATCCGAACAAAAAAGTAAAATACATTACACTCTAGCAGCTGCATCAGTAGCAGCAGCGGTAGCAGTAGTAATAATATATGCTCAGAAATTATATTCATTTAGTTAAAAACATACAGCTCAACTTTAATTATTAACGTACTCACATGTGCTTCATCCGTGGCGAATTCCATTTTGTATCATTTGCCTGACCCTACAGTAGCACTTGTATTACAGGTATGAATTATAGTGCAAATATAAAATGATTCACAACAAAATATATACCAGGAACATGTCGGCATATCTGTACATACAACCCAGGTGTGAGACTTGTCTCAGGTTATAAAACAGTGATACAGTGCTATTTTCCTGTCACTTCCTATATGAATGAAGATGTTACGATATATTCTGCACTATGTGAAAATGTAGATAGGAAGTAGCTATTAATGTACTATTTGGTCACCGTTTTACTATTTTTACACATTACTTAATTGCAAAAAAAATCATTTCTTGACATCAAAATCATTTCTTAATTTCAAGACATGCATTTTCTTAAATATATTTTTACAATATAAGAAAATCGAATTCTTCATATCAGATATTTTCAGTTAATGGGTTTTAACAATCATCAAAAACTGCAAATCCATTTTTGTATTTACAAAAATCGATCTTGTAATGTCAAAATCATGAAATCGATTTTTGATATTTATGTTAGATAAAACCACACAAACATAACACTTCATCAAAACCTGCAAATCCATTTTTATATTTACAAAAATCGATCTTGTACTGTCAAAATCATGAAATCGATTTTTGATATTTATGTTAGATTTTCAAACTGTATCTGCAAAACGCAGTGGCCACTCCGATTAACGTAACGACAAGGCTCCTACAAAAATGGCTGATTTTGTAAACAAAACCCAAGTCAGTATAACAGATCCGTGTAATTTACATGGATAATCACAACTTCTGAAGAAACGAATACTCTTACGGAATGCTAACTTCTGTCCTGCATGCCCGTAGCTAGTTGGCTGTTTCAGACATTGATGCGTGTGAAAGTAATGCAAGTTCAATGCAAAGGTTCCAATGGTAAAAAGTGCAAAACAGACCCAAAATGCATGGATTTTGCCCAAAATTATCGAAGTTAAGGTGTTTATCATAAAAGATATGCATTGGCATGAAACTTTGGGTCAAATGTCGAAAGCATATACTAACAATTTACCAAATTCGTATTTCTATAGACAAAACTTACCAATTCAAAAATGCAACGATTCAGGCTCCAATTGACGATACAACGAAAATGCTCCAATTCGGTTATTAATCTAGGGCACAAGCTTTTATTTTCAGTGGGTACCCCTTTTGAAACATTATCGGTACTATAAGAAAGAAAGGCAAATAGAGATTAAGAGAGGTAATGGTTAACTGAAACAGATGTTTTAATGATGTTTTTAATTAAATACGCTGCTGTTTGCCCGATATTCCGTTTCCAGCTTCTGTGATTATATATTTATATATATCCAACGTCTCCCTTGGTCTAGTGGTTCAGCATCCGCCTCGGGAGCGGGAGGTCGAATGTTCGAATCCCAGCAGGGGCCCGTTCTGATATGGCCGATAGGTTAGCCACCAGCTAGTTAAATAATGGTTACCGTATGCCTACCTGCCTAGTGCTTAGCATTAAAAAGTATAGGATTCGAGAGGTAAATGTGCCCAGAAAGAAAGTGTCTCATAAGTCAGATATGGCTGGCCCTTTAAGTAAGGGTGACACTATAATAAACAAACACTTTACTTTTACCTTTTATATTAATTACCAAAATGTACACTATTTTGTAGCAAAGAGAAGCATCAAAAGAAGTCATATTTTTCCGACAAGGTACATATATAAGACACTGATTTTGGTGTCTCCTTTTTTTTGCTCATTAGCACATCATATTCTTCCTATTAAGATTGTAATAATTATTTTATTAAGAGTCATTGACATAAACATTGTTCCTCGTACTAACTTATCTAAATATTACCCTTCACCTTATCTATATAATTTAAATTTGCCAAGTATTACCAGTTTGGTAGTGCAGAACGTACTTGTTGTGTAGGAGTAACTGTTGGGTCAATTATTTCCACAGTAACCACTGTCACCACCTAATTTTCAACTACATTTCTTTCGCTAAAACAATCTTAAGATGTGCATTATCTATGATATACACTTACTGACATGAAAAACAATAAAATTTAAAATGCTAACGCTTTACACCCCAGCCACAAACTATAGAATTATCAATGCTGAAGTAAATAGTATTTCGTATCGTAAGTGTTCAGTGTTTAGGAAAATAACATCAAATTCTATGTTTCACATAATTGATTTTCAATTAAAGTGATGCTGTTGCCACACATTGTATGTAGATCGTATCACAAACGTATAATTATTTTCATCATTAGCAGGTTTGAGATAGTATATCAAAAGCTGATGTTCTTGGCATTTAGAATTATTGTTAATTGCGCGATTCGTTTAACCTCGCTTTTACATAAACGGGTATTTTATAAATCTCAAATATTGTAAGGAAGGACAAAACATAAAGCAACCTGTGATAATTTATTCTTTAAATGCATATTATCCTTCAAAATGGCAACATGGGGTTATAGTCAAGAATGATCCTGAAAACACAGTGGATGCTTTAAAAACATCTAAAAAGTGAGTTTTTACCAAGTCATTTCTGTTATTGACGGATACGAATTAAGATATACTTAATATATAAGAAACACTTTAAAAATCTTCTCTAAAACCGCAATAAAACTGTTATGCAGATTGTTATTTTTTGTTTATAACTACATGTATGGCATTGTTTAGTATTCTGGAAGTATAAATCAGTGATTAATGTTTTATTTGAAATTATGATGGTCACTTTGAACGGTAATATCACTTTACGCACTTCTGTTGTACATGGTAAGCTAATTGTTATATGTACAATTATTACACTTCATAGCACGATACGACTTGTACAAGAATACTAGATGCCCACGTGCAACATGTCGAGCCCGCCGTATGTCAAAAGGGCTAACTACTTACCAAGGAAGAAATTGTTGTACCACAGAAAATTGCTCGATTTTTAAGGACAGTAAAAAAAGTTCAAGAAAGCTATTTATAGTAACAACAAGGAAGTCGCAAGGCAATTTACAAAGTAACATAAAATTCCTAAACGCTGAAGAACACAAAAAAAAAAATTTTTAAATTTGACCTTTAACCTCCAAGTGTGACCTTACTTAGACCGCTGGTTGTGCATGATACTCCTTCATATTACATCCAAGTAACATAAAAACCTCCATGCATAATGGTCCAAGATGAAAATGGGGGGGGGGGGCGGGGGGGCGCGCCCCCCCGCCCCCACACACACACACCCCCCCGCCCAAAGGGACAATTATATGGGGCTCACCGCGGGGGGGTTCGACAATTACACCGATTCGTAAAATTGTTAAACTTATATAACCTTATGTACTTACTACTTTGAAAATTTGAAAATGTGTTGGAAAACTTGGAAGGTGCAGATAAAATGAAAATAAACATCACATTTTTGAGTAGGATATTAAAATATTTTACCTATAATCAGTTACTGAACCGGAATAAAACTGTTGCATAGATACATGTATTCAGTAAACAGATAACTGTATAGGCAATTCAAGTATTTCTCTTACAAAAGTTATCACCTGGTCACTGGCTTACTTTATTCATTAACAGTCAAGTTTAGTCTTAAAATATGGTTTGTATGCAAAAGTTCTTGCGCCTTGCATTCTCTACAGAAACGATAGTCGATGACTGCGACCTACCGACTTTTAAAAAGTGTTCTGTCCGAAAGTCAAAAGCTATACTGAAAGCAAACAGTCTTACACCGAATAAATCGAGAGGAATGTATGGTCAATTAGAGCTTAAACCTTTGTCACATGAAGAAATATGAACAAATGATGAGGTGCATTCTTCATCTAATTTGATTATACATGTACATGTATACAGTTCTTTAATAGATCTCAGGTAAAATTTATACAATAAAAGAGTAAATAATATGACCGTTGCAAGGAATTAATTTCTAAAAGCATAAAAGCCACTTGTCCATATGCACCTTACACATATTATTGGCAAAATATTACAATATAGCAAAGTATGTTTTTTTTACATATAGACTATGTGATTGTATTTTACAGTAAGGGCAGATACACAAGTGCTGACAGACACCAAGTAAACTCCATATGTATTATGATGTGACTACAGCTAACACCTCACTTTTTTGTTAAGATGTCTTTCGTTGCGATTGCCACTTTATATTTTCATGTTTCCGTGTATTTTAACCTGGGTACCCATCAACAGTGACAAAACCAAATATGACCACATTTAATTTAGTATAACACAAATAATTGGTATGCGTGTCCCCTGCTTAGTAACCTATAACTTTAGTCGAGTTCTCTGTACAGAAAGCGAGTTTAAACAATTAGCTTATGTTCTTGAGCTCTTCTTCAAGATGCCGTATCATTGATAGACTTGACTTTTCTTTACCATCCAGTAGGTTAGTTGTTGGAACAAAGTAATCTGTCAGCTTTTCGTTTACAAAACAGAACTTCATCTCCTCGACAAAATTATGATATCTTTCAGCTAGTTTGTCTTCCTCCCAGAGACTGTCCTGCGGCAGGTTCTCTCGCAACATAAAGAAAATCTCCTAAAATATGAATCGTCATTGCATGAGAGTTATAAAATCCTAATAGAAATAACAACCCTTTCCCGTTTCTTTACCCTAGTATTGAATGAATTTAAATTCTTCCATTTTACTTATCGTAACTACGAGCATGTTGATAAGACGGGTAAAAAAGATACGAAAAGATTGCGAGACACTTATGAGAAAGCTACAAAAATGTTTCTCGTCAGTTATCGGAAAGGCTTGAACTGGAATTTCGGTAACAGTATAACCTTGCGACACGTATTGTTGTTTACTTTGAGTTACTGCAGGAATACTTCTGAAATACATAAGCATGTCGCAAATTATAAAACAAATATCGTCCATATATGTAAAACAGCACAATATTGTGTATAATGAACATAATGAATCAGAACAAATTGATTCAACTTACTAACCTTCAATATGTAAGAGCTAACTGCCTTCAATTCCTTTGGTGATTGCGTGCGCCAAGCTTCAAGTTTCACTTTCATGCCACGTAGAATTTTTTTTTCCGTTGAAGAGTTGGAAATTATTTGCAGCACTGCATTTTCATAGTTTGCAAACGATATGGACCAGTAGTTTTCCTTCTTTGCAACAAGATACAACCTTTGTTTCTTCACAGATTCTATGTTTTCTTCTGTAAGGAATCGGTATGTACTGTCGCGTGGCCAGTCGAACCCCTGTGCAAAGCTTCTCGGGTTGTAGTAATTTGGTAAGATCACCTTTGGTGTTAAATCAACATCTATATGGTGCTGGATTCCATGGGACTTCAGATTTAGTACAAGTTTAACAGCTGGACCATTCACTTCTTTACAGACTACTACACGTACACCATTGGTGTCTGAAAACAAAACGGCAAATAAAACTGAATTTTTAGCTCACATGGCGCAAAGTGCCAAAGTGAGCTATTAGGATCGCACACCGTCCGTCGTATGTCGTACGTCCATGAACATTTTCCTTCAAAAGACATCTCTTCTAAAACCATTAGGCTAATCATGTAATAAAACTTAGCACGGACGTGCCTTGCATAAAGCCTTCTCATAGGTGTTCAAATAATTTCATTCCATGCAGAACTCTGCTTGCCATGGCAACGCAAAGGAAAAACTTTAAAAATCTTGCTCTCGAGAACAGGAAGGCATAGACCTTAGATATTTGGCATGTAGCATTGCCTACTGAACCTCTACCTAGATTGTTCAAATTATGACCCCGGGTCAAAATTGACCCCGCCTACTTATGCTTATACATTTTGTATGGGAAACACTTTAAAATCGTCTTCTCTGAAACCGCCAGGCATAGAGCTTAGATATTTAGCATGTGGCATTACCTAGTGGAACTCAATCAAGATTGTTCAAATTATGACGCTAGAGTCAAAATATCCCCTCCAGGGGGTCACCTATTTTTACAGAGGTTTATATGGGAAAACAATTAAAAATCTTCTTCTCTCAAACCAAAAGGTCTACAGCTTAGATATTTAGCATGTGACATTGCTTAATTAACTTCTACCAAGCTTTTTCGAATCATGACCCCGGGTCAAAATTGATCCCGCCTGGGAGTCTCTTGATTTTACATAGACTACTATAAACAATAAGAAATAGAGCTTTGATATTTGGCATGTATCATTGCATAGTTGACCATTACCAAGGATGTTCAATTCATGACCCCAGGTCAAACTTTACCCTTTTTGCTACTTATTTGAAGTGTAAGCGTCATAATTCTCAAACATATATATCATTAATGCAATGCATATGTCAGAATACATTCGTTTCCTCTGATATAGTTTTTATCACTTTAAAAAAAGAATAGAAAGTCACTAGTATTAAAATTGTAGGCTTGTATAGTTCCGTTTAAATTTCCATATAATAGAATAATGGTAACCGTCATATTGTTATACTACGACCAGAAATGTTTGCTTTTTGTCAGCAATAGTAAAAACAAATATGTAAGACTTTGTTTGTTTAGGTTAATCGTTTTGAAGAGAGCTTAACTACGTTCCACTTAACTGTAAGCATAGAAAAGGAAAGACGTTGCAAATGTCTCGATGGAGTATAGGGCACAAGAGAAGAGCAATGGACTAAAACAATTTAAATAACAAGACTCAACAACAATAACAAGGTAATACTTGTCACAGTAAATGGTACATCACTTAAAGTTGAAAACATGTTCATTACTCACCAACTTCTTTCGCTGCATTTACTAGGAAGGTCTGGAAAATCGATCGTAATTTTGTTGGGGACAGTGCCCCTTGACTGCAACAATCTTTAAATCTCTGAATATCTTCTGCCTTAAGTACTACCTTTGCGCAACCTTGAGGAATATTCTCTTCATCTTTATCAAAATCAATGCACTGAAAAAAAAAAATGTTACTGGTATTATTGGCAACTACAAGAAATAACTACTCAAGTTGAATGTGCTATGGTGGTGTTTTTCATCGTATCTTATGATTTAAAAAGCACCAGCCTTTTATGTGTCGGGTTATGTAATTAGTTTTATAATCTGAATAATATTACCGGTACTTTTCATGTATCTATGTTGAATAAAGCATTTAGAATTCATAAATTATGAGAGTTACTTACCCAGTCGTTGTTTTCAGGTTCACTTTTAGATCCAAATAAGAAGTGTGGTGTGTGTCGAAGCATAATATGTATGGTGAAGTCAAATTCAACTGGCTTTCTGGTTTTAAGACCTGTCTTTGTTGACCCTTCTCTATCAAGCCATTTACTGAAACGCCCACGATTGCTACGGTGTCCTAGTATCTTTTTTAGCACATTGATAACCTGTTCTTTGCACTTGGAATACGCATTTTGATCTAAATCGGCCTTTTTACATTGATCTTCAACATCACGTTTTACGTCGTCACTTAGTCTCAATTGTGTGTACTTCTTAAACCTACACTTGGCAGGATAAGTATCTCTTTGATGATTTTGTAGTGCAGAAACACTTCCAAAAATTCTGTTACAATGGTCGCACTCATTTTTACGGTTAATGATTTCTCTCTCGACTTCATTTGAAAGATCGACACTAAACGTATTGCCAGTGTGTTCTGTTCTATTGATAAATCTGGGGGACAAAGAGACGAAAATATAAATATTTTAGTGCAATGGGTACAGTGATGAATTTACGGCGCTGTAAGGTACCTTATGACATGTGCTTCTTGTCGACAACGGGATTTCCTAACATCATTCACTATTTCAATTAACGTTATAGGATCATTTGCCGCTTTTAAGCCAATACAAGTCTTAGGGATATTTATAGAAAATAACTTAGTTTAACCTACTGTCTGAAATTCTAAATGTAGTTGGACCCATCTGATATTCATGCCACGCTATTTGATAAGTGTAATTTACATGTAAAATTACTATCGGCAAAAGTGCTTTTAATGTCTTGCAGATATGATAATCGACAAACCATGTTAAAGATGCTTGAAACACGGCTAATTTCCAGAAGACATATTTCAACACTGTTCTGGTGATATTAATTATTTTGCAAAATGCTATATCGAAGACTTTAAATAGATCATGTACCAGAACATGGTCAACTTTAGTGCGTTACTAGTTTAGTACGTTATTTAGTATTTTCTGTTATGTTCTGGAGTCGTTTGATATACTGCGCATTACAAATATTGTTGCAATCTCATAGACACAACATGGTAAGTCGTGTTTTAAAATTGTTTTTGGTATATCAAAATAATGACAAAGCATGACAAAGGCATAGTTATCTGTTTGGCACAGTCTAATCTGCAACCTTGATATATCTATAAATCTTAATCTATTTTTGTCTGAAACATGGTTTGACCAGGTATGACAATTTTTATAAAATAATGATTAGAACATTTCTATGCGTATGTACATTCATTTAGTTTAAATAAAATCAATTATTTTGGTTACAAAAATTACATAATTAAGCTTGACAGATAGACAAATACGAAATACCGAACTATTACAAAGAAAGCAATTTGATAAAAAATAACTTATTTATTAAGAAATATTTATGTCGTGAATACCCTTGCATTAAGCTGTAATACCCAGATGTTGATATTTAACTAATACAAGTTCAAACCAACATAAAAGAATATAAAATAAAGAACATTGTGATTATAATAAAACTTCTAGAAGAAAATATTTGTTACCCCTGTGTTTTTATTTTTAAAAGATAAATAACTATGACATTTACTGTGCTCAGACAAAGGTGATAGTCATAATAGAAAGGAATGCAATGGTATATATATATATGGCCGTATTTCGTTTATGGTTAATACAGGTCTACTATTTTGACGATTAATATAGATCCTATGAACAATGTAGTAACATGTTCATACAGAAACATTTCATTGTCATCTAGTTCGACATGTTCCAGGTTAACGCAGTAGTGATGTTTCCCCTTGAAAGAATGTGCAAATACATTTGTTTGTGTTTACGTACTACTCTATCTACATAAATGTTTGTAAATTAAATATTAAATGCGTTTACCTAGCTGCCTTGAAATACTTCAAACCATTTACCGAACAAACATTTTTATCAGTCATATGATCTCCATGAGAGTTTAGCTATTTGTGTAGAACAGTCAGTAGTGATGACTAAATAGGCACTGACAAATCGAATTCAACGACCCTGAAATACCTTCAACGATGTTTGGTAATCTACAAGTAGTAACTAGTAAATTGTGAACGTTACTACTCACCCTTTATTTGTGTACTGATAATCATTCCGTGTGGAGTAATCACTCGTAACATCCTAAAAATAAATTTTAAAACATTTTGATTTTTAAAAAGTTTGATATATAATATAGCTTTTGGAGTTTTGGTCATGTTGACGAAATTTAAAAAAAAAAACACACCCAGAGTTTAAACAATTTTAACACATGCCCAACATCGCTAATATCTTGTATGATGAATGCACTATTTAACAGAAAATGATGGAAAGTACACCATTAATTTTACACGTATAAAACTTATGCAGTTTATGAGTGAAAATGATGTAAAATTGTACCTCTGGATCCCTAAAAGGAAATTTGTTCGCTTTCGTTGTATTTCTTACATCGTTTTCTTTACAACACTCACAGCAACAACATACTAAACTGAAAAATAATGAATAGCCTATTGTAGTCTTTAAATGAGACGAAAGAAAATCATTTTCATTTCTACCATTGTGACCTTTATCATTTTTCCTGTATCCTTTCGGATTATCTATCTGAGGCAATTGATTAACACATGCCCAATCTATTTTTATCGTATACCTTTGCCTTTCTAGCTTGACATTTGACTACATTGTAACTGATCAAAACTTCCTAGTCCATTTTCTATCACACACAGAAAGACCTATTACAGTAGAAGGCCAGTTCTTAAAGCATTTCTTGATGTTAAGCAGAAATAGATGTCAATGAGCCTTATGACATTGACAGTTGCCTCTAGTCAAAATAGTCTTATCTACAAAATAAAACAAGTGTTACAATACTTTTTCCAGATTGGGATGCCTTAAAATGCTTCATTGTCTTACTATACAAATGATTAAACAAAATGTTTTAGATTAATACCTACGCAACGAACAATGCAATTATCACAAGTATAACCAATCCAATCACGACAATCCCGATTAATGTAGCTAAAGTATCCATTGTGTAAGCACTTTGCAGTTCAAACAACCGTAATGCTAAATATAGAAACGCCTCCCTTGAACGTCAAATCATAAGTGCTCTAACCCTCTGTTACTGCAATGACAACTTCATTGCTCGTCGGTCTGGTCAATAGAATCATCTAAAATGGCCACCTATCCTGCAAGTTCCTTGAACTATATTTTCTCGAAGAATCTGAGCAAAAAATCAACAACAAATTAAAAGTGTTTAAAATAATAATAACAATAATTGATGAATATGAAATGAAAGCAAGTGGTGAATAAATTAGGAGGGTATTTAATCTTTGCCTCAAATGTGCTATAGTTTCGAAAGGAAATGTACTTCCCTGGACAATATTTATACTTAACGAATACAATTAAATATAGATCAATTCAGTTTATCAGGTTACACTTCTACCACCGTACTTATATTACATCTCGGTTATTTTATGAACACTTTTATAATATTACAGTGTGATAATTATAGAAATAAAGCATATGTCTATTTTACAAACATACTGCTTTTTAGGGTACTTGTATATTTAAATACATTTTTCGTATTATCTTGCCATACACTTGCACATTTGGTTTGAAGTAATAAATAGGTGTGTCTATCTGAAATGAAGCTGAGTCTTTAAAATCTTAAAAGGGAATTATAGTGCACAGTCAAGCATAAAACATTGCGTATACGCTATATAAAGGCATGTTTGGATAACAATTAACAACATGTTGCCGATATGTTAGCTATACTTTCCTGACAAAGTATTTGTATTAAGTAAGGTTGTTGAATACGAGCATCTAGCAATCTCTATATGAAAGATAAATATAACATGTTATAGAAAAATAATGTTAAAAATTTCCGGTCTGTTAAAAAGGATCATTTAGATTAATGGCATAAATACACAACGAACAAAATATTTTGAAGTAACATTTTCAGTGAGGCATGTTCCAAGTTGATGAGCAAATGATATTCCTGTTTACTCACTACTATTTGCTAAAACAGCTCTGTTGTTCAGGTCATGATCTAACCCATGTGATTCGGTATGTAGTATTGTCCAGTGGCCCGCTATCAGATATTTTCAAATCATGCGTGTCAAATTGATCACTTGCTTTACATTATAGTTATATATGTAAATCTTAAAAAATCCTCACGTCTTTAACCGCAAGTCCAACAGCTGCAATATTTGATGCATAGCATTAGTTTAAAAATATTTTATCAACTCAGTGCATTTACAAAATATAAACATTCCATACTCAATACATACAGGTAAAGTAGAAAGCTAACATGTATTTTAAATAAACTCTCCCCTGAAGACGTGTAGATGATATCTACCAATTTCTTTCAAATTATTCCCCTGGGATCTAATGTGACCCCGCAACAGGTATTATATTAATATGTTAATTATTGGAAACAATAAAAATCTTCTTCTCTAACAGCACAAGACCGAGAGCTTCGATTATGTGCTATGTAGCATTGCCTAGTGGTCCTGAACTATTTTTTTTAAATCATGAGCCTTTTGTCAAAACTGACCACTCTCTGAGTGTCACATGTTTAGCATACATTGCATCGGAAAAACTGTAAAACTATTTTGTTGGGAAGGATCGACCAAATGTTTCAAAACAATTTCATAAATCTAGGGTCAAGGTCACTGTTCTATAAAATAACCATTGTTACTAAATATACAAAATTAGTTAATGGTGAAAAGCCTTGTTGGACATTTTTTTAACAAACTTGGGTACATAGTAATAATTATGTGGATGTTTGTGTGGTGTGTTGGACTTTGTGACCTCGGCAGGAAGAGAAATGGTACTAAGGTAAGCGATATAGGGTCATGATATCCCTTTTATCTTTTGTTTGTTTTGAGGTGTATAACGTCATATTAGTTGTTAAATCGATGTTAGAAGTCCGTTGATTTGTCTTTGACCACAGCTGTTCCGAAAGGATGTGCATGTCATAGCGGGAAGTGAATTTTGTAGTGCCGTATTCCTTAAAACTATAGACTACTATTATTTTCGCAAATTTAAGGAGTTTGAAAATGACAGTGTAAAACCTAAATATTACGGAGTCTTGACTTTGATGTTATGAAATTTTATATCGGACTTCATGACGGAACGCCTGCATGAATTTGTCAGTTAATACTATTAAACCAACATTGTTTTATTGGATCTTATTGTGTTTATTGCGTTGTTTCCTGATTTAAATTAGGCTACGTTTAACCTTTTTCATGGTACCGACACTATCATGATTTTATACTTAGTTGAAATGATTAACATATTTTGCCTACAGGTCTCTCAGTGCTTTGATTATAAGTTATATTACAGAATATTCTAAGACATATGTTATATATCTACATATAACTCGAAGACGGTAAGCATTTAAGACGTTGGTCTTATTCCTAAAATGTCTGTCTTGACAAAAAATACATTCTAGTAAAGAAAGGGTTTGTGGAAAACAAGACTGGCCATGTTACCAATCACATCACTGTCTTTTCCGTTGTCAGCTAAGCGTTAAATCCATGATATTGATCACTTTGTGTTTTTTTACAAAGGTAAAAATACTGTGCGGGATTAATAATATCTACGATGCATAAGCAGTAAGCATCGATGAATCATCAGAATTTCGGAAAATAGTTTGCATAAATGCACCAATAATCAAAATTTAATCACTAAAAACACTGGACTAAAGGTCAATGTTGAAATCTGCATTAAAAGCTGTACATACGGTTCAAATCTATATAAAACAAGTGACTCCACAGGCTTGGTCAGTTTGTATCCAATGGTGCATGATTTGAATGAACTCGAGAAAGACCACTAGACAATGCTACATGCAACATATCTAAGATCGATCTTGGCAGTGTTGTTTTTGACAAGACGGTTTGTAAAGTTTGCAACTTTAACATGTATGTAACTCCTAGTGCGGGGCCGGGCATAATTTCAACAAACCTAGTAGGAATCCACTAGAGAATACTTCATACCAAATGTGTAATCTCTGGAACTTGTGGTATAAAACAATATTTTTTAAAGATTTCCCTGTATAGTGCTGTGCAAACTAAGCCCCGATCCATGGCGGCCGTGTTATTGATGAATATAAATATTTTAAAGGAATTCAGTAGAGAATCATAAAAGGATCATTTCTGTGAAACTGTTTGTATATCATACCACTGGTTTTAGACAAGTTTTCCAAAACGCCATACTGGGAAAACAAGCTCCGTCAACTGGTGGCCATGTGTTTTAACGAATCAAAATGATTTGAATTTTTTTTAATTTGGTCGAGGGTCTTTCAAGAAATAATTTTGAAATCAAACCAGTAGTTTTAGCGGAGAAGATTTTCAATATTTTCTATTTAGCCGAGGTTAAAATAGCCCAACTCACTGACTTTGACGAATTAAAATCATTTGAAACAATTTGGTAGAGGGTCTATCAAGAAACATTACTGTGAAATTGGTTCGCAATCTTTCATGTGGTTTCTGACAAGAAACATTTTGAAGTTTTTCCTATAGTTGCCATGGCAACCAGAATTTTGCTCGGATCTATAGTATTCGAAATAATCTGAAAGAAGACCACCCAATGAACGTTCCTGTAAAGTTAAATTTGGCCTAGACGTTTAGGATGAGATGTTGTTTGAAGCAAATGTTGAGGGACTGACAGATGACGGACATCCAGTGATAATAAAAGCTCAGAATGAGCACTTCGTGTGTGCTCAGGTGCAGAGTACAGTTAGCTCTCCTGCATTTTTCAACTCTCAAAATGTATTCATGAACATGTTCAAATATACATCAGAATTGAGATATTTAGTAAGAACATTTCTTAGCACGTACCGTAACACTGTATGATATCGTATATTTAAAAAAATAAGAAATATACAATAGAGAAGGTATTTACCCGGATCACTTCCAACTCCTGGTTGCGAGAACGAGAATGAATAAATTAGTACAGATTTCAGCTCTTGACGTCATCTGGGATTTCCAAGGCTTGCTATAGTAATATTTGTTTTCAGGCTGAAATTGTGTAAAGGCGGTCGATGTGTTAGATACATTTTTAAAGTTTATTCTTAATTCTATACGTTTTAAAATTGGCACACGAACAAAAATATTATGAAAACGAATTTAAGATTTATATGTAGATACAGCTTCTGTTTATCTTCGATATAATTTGAAAAGGGGATTTCCCTTTATCATTCCACTTTCGATTTAGGTGTATATCATGTATTGGCTTATTCTCACCTGTATAAAGTATAATACGTAAATTGTTATGATGTTAAATATAGATTGCTGAATAATGGTTAAAATACAAATACTATGGTAACCTCTTTAAAACAATTAATAGGTATAGGTCTATTTACGGAATCAACAAATTTGCGAGGGTCGCGACCGTGCAATAAGTTTATTTCTGTAATATGGACCTAAACCGGCTACAGTTTTCCCATCTCCAACAATATTGTTGAAAGATAAGAGATTAAGGGCGGAACTTAGCTCTGTGATGTCACAGTCTCATTATGGAAAAATAAGTGAAATAATATTTTCATATTGGAATATTGAGTCAATATGGAAAATACAATTGCGTGAATAATAGGGGCATTGATTGGATTGGAAAGTAGGGCAAACTGTAAAGAAAGATGTCTCCAAAAGGAAAGTATGAACAATTATTTGTGACATTGAGAGCCGCCTAAGATGTGTGACAAATTCAATATTACTCAATGAGTCCAGTAAACTGAATTATACTCGATGACATGCTTATCGAGTAGGGTTCTGTGAGCACTACTTAGTGAGTATTGTTCGCTAGATGTTACTCAGTGAGTTATACACTCGGTCAGTGTCAAGTACCGAGGGTAAACAAACCCACTCAGTCAGGCAGTCAGTGAGTTATAATTAGTCAGTATTTCCATTGAGTTAACTAGTACCGTGAGCATTGTTCTGTGAGTAATAATCTATGAGTCATCTTGAGTGAGCACAACTGATTTTGAAACGCGTACTGAAAGTATTAGAGACCAACATTCAGTGGGTATTAAGCGGGGATTTTGGCTCAGTAAGTATTGATCGATGAGTTGTATTGTGCTCGGTGAAAATGAAGGGGGGGGGGGGGGGGCGAACGTACACTTCCGGTCGGGACGTCGGGTTAAGTTTTATACCATACCCAAGGGAGATAATTAGACTACGTTATGGAAGAAAAAAGTTCAACAACAACTGAGTCTGAAGAAAGCTTGCGGCTTTTCTCCCGTCTGGGGGAAAAACAAAGTCAATAGCTTGGAATTATTTCATTGACATTGACACTCTCTGATTTCTTTACCAATACAACTTTTTGTTCATATTCGGGTTGTCTGTCTAGCACAAAAGCATACTGGCCTCAGTCTGTGTTAACAATTTATTTCAAAAACATCTTCTAGTCTTCTACCAGTTTCTGGACCTTACCAGAAGGCCAACATTTTGAAAACATGACCTCAGGCCTTGGGGTCCTTGATTTTACACAGGTTTCTATAAAAAACCTTTGAATATTCCCTTTAAAAATCTCTTATTAGGCTCAATGCTTCGATTGGTGACATGTAGCATTACCTATTTACTGTTCCAGCATTATAAAGGGTTAACCTGCCATAACTGTGGCAGAAACTACTTCATGTAAAAACGGTGTAGATTGTAGCGCCTTGCTTGAATGTTACTTTTGGTTCAACCGATTATTAATCGGAAGGTTATCGATTATACCCCATCCGATTGAACCGATAATCGATTGTGAAAAATTCAACCGATTTCTATCACTAATGAGTTGTGTTCACTGGCCAATATTCAGCTAGGAATGTTCCACAGATGAAAGGAACATACCTTTGACTTTTCTAAGCTAATGTCTTTTTCTATGCATTTTATAATTGATATCAGAATTAATAAAACATTTTTTTTCTTCATCAGTTCATAGCTGTTTCCTATAGTAATAGGCTATGAAGAAACTGTTTTTTTTATTTTTATTATTTATTCTGATATCAATTTTAAAATGCATAGAAAAAAGACATTAGCTTTAGAAAAAGCAAGTCAAAGGTATGTTCCATCCACCTGTGAAGTGTTCGTGATTTGCTACTCATTAGCTACTCATTAATGAGATGAAAAAGCTTTACGTACCAACAAGTTTTTCAAATAAAAGGTCCTATGAATTGTTTCACATTTCACATCAGATGGCGCCAAGTTTCCTTACTTCTGACTTCCTTAACTCCTAATTTCTGACTTCTAACTTCCAACTTCCTTGCTTCTGAGATCCAAATGTCTAATTTCTTACTTCTAACTACCAATTTCCTTAATTGCTGCTTCTCGTTTCTATTTATACTACGGCCTTTTGATTTCTAACTTCTGACTTTTGAATTCAAAAGTCAGAAAGTCCCCTCACCGCTTCCGTAGTACGTATTCTATCTTTCAATTTCCTTGCTCCTAACTTTGTACCTCGTTACTTCTACCTAGTCAATGGTTTATTTAGGTATCTATCAAACGATGCACTGCATTTACACCTTTTATAGGTGACAACTGCGCCAGTATCATCACGATTTATACATACCGCATCATATGATTTCACGGCTTGTGATTATTTGGGATCCTTTAAATTGATTTGCTTTTCCGAAGTTTATCTACTTTCGATTGTGACGTAAGAGAAATAGAGTAAGAGCATATACGGATATGTTGTAAATATTTATATTGTCAGTAGGCGTCATCCAATATGTTAACTTATCATCATCATATCATCATCATATCATCATCATCACATCCTCATCACTAATATATTTAATAGTACACTTTCCAGAATTAAATCGCTGCATGACACATTCCAACGTCTAATGTTTTCATTGAAAAGATTGTTTATCTTATGTTTTGAAAAAGGGTGACTGTTATTTGGCGATACGTTTATATATGTGTTGTCCCGACTGCAGCACGAAAGTAACATATGCGACAGCATAGGTCTATGAAAATCATTTTACTTAAGGTGAAATGTGCCTCAGATTAATTTCTCGAATTTTCTTCTCACATTTGCACCATGTATATTTCAGCATATTTCTGATTTCACAGAGAATATCTCTTTGTAATATCTTGTAAACTTTTTCTTCAGTAGTGCTTCAAACATAGCTCGACGTCACTTTTTACCACCGCGCTGTCTTAGGCTGTCGGCAGGTTTTTAAGCTGTAGCGTTTTGCCTTTGTAAAATATTTCCAACCTTCTGATTTTCCCTTATATCTTTCAATAAGAGCTACAAACTGATATAAAATTTGACGTAAAAAATTTGACGTGTAACCGCTATGCACGAATTTGTGACGTCAAAATGGAAATAAATGACTTCGAGTTTTGTTAAAATTTTAGCGTAAAATTAAATTTGTAAGAAATCGGCTCGATGAAAAAACGTAAAAGTTCAATATGTTTTGTAAAAACGATATTGCTATTAGTTGACATTGTAAAATTAGGGGTCACCGACTTTAGTATTTCGTAATTTTACGAATTCGTACCCCTACCCAATGTCTGACATAAGCGTTTAAATGCAATATTCACATGTGTCCTTGGAATAACGAAAATTTTATGCACAAATTCATACTTTGTCAGATATATAAATACTGTTTATGACAAAATACTAATGATCTAAAGACATGAAATTAGCAGTATGTAAAATGTTATTATATATAAACGTACTGAAAAATAAAATATCTACTTCATTTAATTTTAGTTATTCACATCCATTGTCGCATACTCTTACATGCCATAATAACTATAATATCGATGGATTCTTCCTGGAGTACGACCAGTTGTTGCACAGACAAGAGGAATTGAAGAGGCCCCGGTCAAATTCCCCTGATGGGATTCGAACCGGCAACCTTCGAATGAGGTGTCCGCAGCTTTACATCTACACATCGGCGTCTCCCTACACAGTGTTAACTTCATGTAAGAACGTTTACTTCACAGTTTTGTTCGATTTTCCGTGCGATAAAAATGACCATTTTCAGTCATAGTGCATGATACAAACCAAAAGCCATCTGCAGTCTATCGTCATATTTAATAATAGCGATTTTGATTGTCCGGGTGTTCGAAATGTTTTCTTCACTTTAATTTGGCTGTTTAAACTATCTTTCATATTTTATAATCATCACAGGTTGGAAATGAGTTTTCCGTCACAAGTTTTATAGCTTTATTTCATATTTGTAACGCTAAAGTTATGTGAAAAAGCTGTACACACAAAAATAGAAAGAAAACCAAATTACAGAGGAATAAACAGATGTAAAAGACTGCTGTCTATTGATTATTTCAAGAAAACATTTATTACGTTACACAATTTCTAAGATGAATTTCAGTATGCGCTAAAAGCTTGTCTCATGTCGAGATTTAAATAATGGAATATAGGTATGGGTGGAATGTGAATAAGGATGAGACACTGACTTTACTCCGTATTGACCTATGTGGCAGATGACCAGCGTGTGATCCCCGGCAAGGAAACAGGGGATGTGCCAAACGACAATGCACTTAGCAGAACACCAAGCTGTGAATGAGTTACTCGGGCAAATTAACCAGGCCTCATGATTATAAAACTTACAAATAGATGGGACGGATGGTGCGGTTGTTAACGCTCTGGACTACCAATCCGGAGGTCCCCGGTTCGAATCCCGGCCGGGGCACTGGAAATTTCAGACACACTTTTCAGTGTTTTCAACCCATTAGAAACCAATAGGTAGTATCACGTGTATCGGTGCTATACACCGGGCATGCAAATGAATCAAGGGGTCTCTTGTATCTGCGTATGTCTCTCTTCAAACCTGTGCCTGTCAGGAGTCTTGGCAAGTTCACCCAAGGAGAAGTCCCAGGGTCGGTCTGGACTTATAAACAATCAAAGAAAAAAACTAGAAGTGTTTCATCGCTCAGTTAGAATATAGCGCACGATTTTTCTGTACTTTGTGAGTTTTACCCTAGCAAAAGTAGGTAAACTAGTGAGATAAATAAAAACTGGCTTTAGCTAATTTAATAATTAAAACTTTTAATATTCAAAGCATATAAATTTATTTCATATTACAATAAATGAATTCTATAAGCTTACATCACATCTGCAGTTTATTAACCCCTTCTTCTTCAGCGCTTTATAAAGAACTTCTTGAGTTTTTAGTCAGTATAATTGCGCGTTCATTTGCACTATATGTCGAAATGTCGAAACAGTAAGTTTCAAAGATTCGAACCCGCATGCTGCTTGACTTGAATTCTTCACGCAACCCACTCCACTGCGGATTTATCGTCGGTTAATAGCAAAGTATAAAAAGAATTATATTGCACCTACAATATCCGTGATCTCGCACTTACGGAAATTTATTTATTCGAAGTAATCGCTGGAAGATATATTCATTTAAAAAGAACAGGATCAGGTTAATTTGTTCGCATAATATGTGTACCACTAATGAAAAGTCGCTGGTTCTTCCACTCATTAGAGATTCGGTGTGTGGAGAACGATAAGTAAACAAAACAACGAACAAAAACAAATCATATATGTAGTTTTAAAACAAGAGACTCGTATGTGAAACTAGGGGTGGCGAATTTGATCTCGATCTCCACAAACAAAAGTTATTAGCTGTCTTAAAATTCAGATTTCATATGCTGGTGCTTTACATCGGAGAAAAAAGAATACGTATGGTTTTGAAAGGATGCGCAATCTTCCCGAAAACTCAAAGATACATACTAAGCTTGAAAACTTAAAAACACAAATGAATGTAGACCTGTGTATACTTTAAATTGTATTCTGATGACGCACGGTGTGAATGGGGAATACAGACCCCGTTCAGGCGATACTTTCAGTGATGAGGTGAAAAAATACTTTTACTCTGATAAACTCGAATTAAATTTAACGTTATTATTTGACACTGACACATGGTAATCACAAGCATACACGGAAATACTGAAAGATTGTATTAATTTTTCTGCCTTTAGAAGTATTTGTAATTCATATTAAGTCGCCACTGGAGTATCTGAATTATTTCTATTAGAGTTGAAGGCATGGCACCGTCTTTTGCTACTATGTACATGACGGAAGGGTGTAAATCCAATCTAAACGCTATAGAAAAGCACTGGTCAAAGATCACATTAACCTACAAATTGTTTCAGGCAGATAAAGATGTATAGCATTTGAAATAGCCCATCCGGGTACATAAATTGCTTTATTGAAAACATGAGCCTGTTAGTAAATAAACTTATCCATGTTTAAAAAAAGAAAACGTACAAAGTAACTCCAAGTACATCACAACGTCAAAACTACGTTTGGGGTAGGGGTGAAATCTCGTGGAATTGTAAAATACTAAGCCGGTGACCCATCCTTTTTATCATATCAAATGAACGTAAAATGATTTTTATACAGCATATCAAACGTATGCGTTTTTTCATCGAGCTGATTTTTCATAACTCCAATTGTAAAGGCAAAATTTTAAGCAAAACCCTGATAGAATTTTCCCGTTTTGACGTCACATAATCGCGACTAGCGTATCGAGCGTAGTAATGTTTTCATCAAATTTTATACCATTATAAAAGAACGTCTTAAAGCAAGGCGCATGTTATTTTATATTGTCTATAAATTTAAAATTAAAAAAGCGCGGTGAGGGAAAACTCGAGGAATAACATGAAATAGCGTGCTGTGCAAAAAGTGACGTCAGTGGCAATGTTTGAAGCATAACAGCATAGAAACCGTAAGAGATATCAAAACAAAGAAATCGGATATCCATCAGAAATAGCTTCAACTATGCACAGTGTAAATTTCATGAGAAAGTTCGAACAAAATATTTGAGGCGCATTCCACCTTAAATATTTTAGCTTTACTAAAGGCAAAATACCTTTTTCTCATTCCGTCTGAACGACTTCATCATTGATTTTATAAGAGATTGATGTGAGTGAGAAAATATAACAAATCCACGTTAGACTACTCACAAGAGTTGAGGTAACGCAATTTTTTACGAGTGATTTACCTTGGATAGTAAAAACAGCTGAAATCAAGAAAGCAAGAAAATGTAATATTAAGATTTTGAATTAAACTACTTAAATACAAATTATTTTTGCTGAATTGTAGGGATTGTAGCTTATAAAAAGGCATACCCTTAAACTAACATATTTTTTTTTTTTTTTTTTTTTTTTTTTTTTTTTTATTATTATTATTATTATTATTATTATTATTATTATTATTATTACTATTATTATAACAAAGAAAATGTACATGAATTAATAAATAAATGTACTTTAAAGAGGAATATAATTATGCCGAAAACTGTGCTTTTTGCACACGAGACGAAAATATAGCTACATTCTAGCACTGTTATTTCTACATCGTATCTGATTTTACCGGTAATTGCTTCAACCTAAAACTTTGAGGCTTGGTGCCAATTCTTTTGAACTTTTAAGTTATTGTAGAAACTAGTAAATAAATGCATGTGGTTATGTTACTTTAGGGGTAGTTTTATGCGGTTCAATTTCATCGGCGCTTATTTACAAGACCTAAACTATGCGCCTATATTTGATTTGCGCTTAAACCGTTAGCCTATTGAAACTTTGTTAAAACTGCTCAAACAAAACGGTTATCGGAAAATTATTTGTAAATGCAATTCGGTCTTCGTAGTGTAGTTGGTTGAGGCGTCTGCTTTGTACTTTTCCGGGTGGAGTTCAAATCCCATCCGAACCCATTTTTTTATTCTTCTGATTTACTTATCTTTTTCAGCTTTTTAACTATTTTTAAATGTTTTATGGCAAATAATCATAAATATCTTCATTCATGTGAAATAAGGATAATGGTTGATTTTAGATATGGATATTTGAAAATCTAAAGACGGAAAAGCTCATCATTTGTTGACGTTATATTAAAAATAGTATAAAGACAAAAAATATCAGAGTGGAATGGATGCCCCATTAATAAATTTTGCATTTTCTTTACATTTTTGTATCATTGTTTAACTTTGTAAACATATCTACATCACTATCATTTGGACAAGCTCATAAAATGAATGTGTTGTTACACTAATTCTACAGTGTATATACTGACTACTTTATTACCAAGATTATGTTAAATTGTTATAGATCTATAATGGATACTGAATACTGACAAATTATTCTTACTGGTATAATGTTCAGTTAGTTATTTACAAGATGGGGCTAGGGGTATAAAATAACATTTATCTTTTTTATTAGACGGTTAATTTCTTTTAAAATTTGAATATGGATCATTGAAAGTAGTAAATAGTAAATAGTAAATGAAAATAACAATTGAAAAATTGACCGTTATGGGCTGAAAAGCTTATATTTGCTTTTCAACATATTATACTTGATATCAGATCTACTCTGGATAGGTATTTGCTTAACGTATAAGTTAAGCTTGGTCTCCTTGAATTCTTTCAGAGCCATGCCTGAACATCAACCATCACCAATTTCCAAATATTTACATGTCAGTTTTGTTTGTGGGCCCGCTGACGTACTTTGTATCACAGTTTTTCATTTACTATTACTATTGATGTTGAAGTGGAACTCTAACCTTCAAAAGTTATTCTTTCTTAAACAAGTTTCAACAATTTCATAAAGTATAATTCAATTTGGAGAGAGAAAATGCACGGTAATTAAATCGTTTTTACGAAAACGATTACTTCCTTATCAAAGCTGGTTCCTTATTAATGCCGGGAATTTCAAATGTGTGTGTGAAAGGCAGCCAATGGAAAAGACGATTGTATACTGTGTGGTTTTGAAATAAACGGATCTGAACCAAGTTGCAGTACAGTGAATGCCATGTTGATTTATGAAAATGTGAAAGTGCTAGCTTTGGCGAAAAATGACTGCCCATGCATGTTGCTCCGGGCAAGGGGAAGGAGAGACTTTCGTCATTACGAAAAATTAACACCTTTGACAGATATCTAACTATAGTCTAACTATCGGATATGTATAAAATGTTACCATATATTTGCTTATTCGTGTAGCAAGATGGAACCAAAATAAGCACAATTCAGTTTGAGTTGTTTACCTTGGATAACAAAATCTTATACAACAAGCTTTCTATTTTGAGGATTCTACATCATGTAATCAAAAAAATATATATCAAAAGAAATTAGGAGGAGCTTATTTAAAATTACGTCAAATAGAAAAAAATCTTAGTATGTTTAACTTAAAATTAAACAAGATATTAACAAAAAGAGCAGGGTTGATTAATCGTTGAACTGCATTTTTTTTAGCAAACTTTGTCATTTTCTTTGGAGTTCGTATTTACAATGTATATACTTATAAGAGGCATTGTGCATACCATGAATTAAGAGATGAAACAATGAACTTAACATTTACAGTTAGCAAACAACAGACAATTTATACAAAATATAGTATGCGTTCATGCACATAACACATATTATATAGCAACTAATATAAAAAAATATTGAATAAAATGTTATGCTAAAGCGAATATTTATAGTACATAGTCATACCTTTTATTTAATAACGGTTCAGTTTCACGTATATTTTTTTCAAATTTCAGTTCATACAAAATGTAAAATTCTAAAATCCTGATATAGAGTTTAAATAGTTAAGGAGAGAAAAAATGCCGAAACAAGGTCAGTTTTGACGTTCTTTCATGTTCAACAGCACTTACTAAAATCTCTCTTGTACTTAAAAACGTAAACTTAAGTAGTATTTTGTGTTTTATTATATAAATGTTTGCATCTTTTGTGATAAGAAAATTCCATACTTATACAGCAGTGGTAGCGTGTTCGCCTCGGTATCGGAGGGTCCCGGGTTCGATCACCACCAGTGCCAAGAAGGTAGTGTCCTTAGGCAAGACACAAATATTTCAACATTGTCTCTCTCTCTCCTCGACATTGAGTCAACTAGTTTAAGAGTGAGGCTTCTATCGCTACCGAGAATAAATAAATTAGTGTAAAATAAAAGATAATACTTATTTTTATTTCACATTATAACCAATGAAGATGGACTCCAAGTTTAAGTTATTTTTCTGGTAGAAGAAATATTTGTGAAAATTATGATAGATAGTTATTCTAGATGATGAATTATTTGATGTTTCGTGCAAGCGATTGCTGCAGATGCAATGAGGCGTGTGACGACAACGACAATTGGTCCGCGTTATTCGAACGCGCACGCTCCATCAGCAGCAGACGACATAGAAACGGAAGTGTTCACCTGTTATCGTACGTTATTTCTGGGAAAACAAATGTTTTTATTACTCCTAAGATACTTAAAATTTATGTAAATATTGGTAAAAAACTTGAAAGCGACGGTGAAAACCCGGAATGATAATGTCTTCCGTAGGTGTAAACTACTTTAACAGCTGGTGAAAATGTGTAGAAGCAGGCGGTATCATCTGTATAAACAAAAGGTTTTCTACTTAGATTGTTCACCTTCACTTGTGCTACATGGCTTAATCCAAGCCAATTACGCGCCTCGTTCATAAAACTATTTTAATTTATATCTTTAAATCTCATAAATTAGACTAAAACAAATGAAAGACGCGTGGCCCATCTTTCTACGCGCACATTCCGTCGCATGCACGCATCTGTTTTTCAAAACCGTGCCGCAATGTGCCAAGTGTTTCAGCTCTGTCATAGCAATTGGACATTTGTCATCTTCAGGTTTTATATCCATTCAAAAATCTTAAAAATCAACATAATGATAACATGTTCTGGAGTAGATTAATTAAGTTAAGGCACGATAATATTTTTATTTGTTAATTTAAAACATATTACATAAACTGTTTAAGTTACATTACCCTTCAAAATGGTCATATTGGTTTTAGGTAAGAATGGCGCTCAAAACGCAGTGGATGCTTTAAAACATAAAAGAAATATGTTTAACCAAGTGATTTCTCTTGCTGACAAATAGAAATTAAGATAAACATAACCGAACGTGTGATTTTTTTTTTATTTTTGAATAGGATAGTCAAAAAAGATTTTTACAGATTTCCTCTATGTTCATTTGACTGAATGGAACTGTTATACAGATCGTTATTTTTGGGTGAAAACTATGGAAATGTTTATTATTCTAGGAATATAAATCACTGAATAATGTTTTATTTAAAATTATGATGGTCACTTTGAACGGTAGCATCACTTTAAATAGATGCCTTTATTATGGCCTTTTCACCATTTTTCCTCATCCTCCAAATGCTGTTCACTGCGGATGTAACAATTACTTGTTGCATTTATTCTACCAAAAAGGGTGTCTTTCGATCAAAAGTACGTTTTAATGAATGTTTATGAAGAAGTATCTTTAACGCTGTATAAAATAAGCACCGCTTTCTGACAACATTTACGTACAGAAAATAGAAAGGCATACGTCAAAAATTGTTTTTAGAGTATATAGAACACAGTTCTATCATTATCATCAATACCGTCATTATTCTGTTTGACCAAAACTAAAGTGACCAAGGGGCTTTAATTATGACATATACACGGTGTAACAAAACAAATGTCTCTTGAAAAAGACGTCGTAGTGTTAACAACAGAACAATATAAAAGATAACTGAATATTATCTAGAATACATAGGGTAATGGATACAGAGACAAACGGGCGTTTGCGCAGACTTGTTTCTTTTTGTCTATGAATTCTGTATTAGTTCAAAATACAGACAAGTGGTCCCTTTGGATAAGACCTCCGCCACATTTCTGTAGTGAGTCACTTTAGATTAGTTTTAGATTCACAAACTCGCTAATGAGGCACGAAATATTCATGAGGTGTCAACACTTAGCCTCGTACAGCCAGAAGAGTCCGCTCCAACTTCAGTCTGAAAGCTTCCCTGGGGGGCATTCCCCCCGCCCCCGGGGAAAGATCCATACCACACGAAGACAATTGATGTTAATTTACTGAAGACATTGTTTGACACAATGGCAACATCCTCCATAGATGTCAAACACGTAATAGAATTTCGTGAATTGGTACAGAGCGGAGGGAATTCAAGGTGAAAATGTAGTTCCTTGACAAATGTTTTATCTTATTTCTGGACGATTAGTTTTTGCTATTATTATATTTTAAGAGACAGCGCCGGTGACGTTTTTATGAATATGTATAGAATCAGCCAAGACATACCAGAAGAAAACAGATGGGACCCCGTCAAAACTAGACGTACACAAGACTATAAATTAATTATTTATCTGAAGTAAATGTAATAAGATAAAACATTCTCTAAGGTTTTTAGCAAGATTTCGTATGTTATTCTAATTGACATTCAAAAAATAATGTATATTCATATAAAGTAAATCAAAATATTTTGGCAAACATCTAAATGTATTCCATGGCTGTTATATACTAATTTCTTTAATCTCGATAGCGAAACAAGTTCTTACAACTTATATTAATCGTTCTCAAAATTCACGCCAGATGGAATCAACCTCAAAGAAAGAGAAGCGATGTGGAATTATATGAGTCTTGTCTAAGGAAACAACCATTACTTGGGCACTGGTTGGGATCGAACCCGGGACCCTTCGATCATGCGGCGAACGAGTTACCACCAC
Source organism: Saxidomus purpurata (assembly GCA_022818135.1). Taxonomy (NCBI): domain Eukaryota; kingdom Metazoa; phylum Mollusca; class Bivalvia; order Venerida; family Veneridae; genus Saxidomus; species Saxidomus purpurata. Next base: position 8,637,473 of record JAFMSR010000012.1, read on the forward strand.
AACAAGGCGGCTCAACAACTTACCCTATTCGGTGACTGTAATACAAACTGATTTCTGTTATCCGTTATGTCACTGGGACATGAATTAACTCAACCACATGTTCAATTATCAACAAAAAGTCTACATATATATACATGACATGTAGGGAGTATGACATGTTAAAAGACAGTATTATGCAACGTACGCTTAAATTGTAACAAGTTTGTCCTTTCACCTATTAAAAATGTGTGTAATCGAAAGTTTGTCTATTTAACATCTCACTGACATTATTTTCTCAACCTAATGAAAACGTTTTTTAAAACTCGATAATAGTTAAGTGGGATTATAATTGATAAAACAAAGAAAAACAGATAAGCAGACAAGTAAAAAAACAACCTTCATTTAAGCAAGAAAAGAAAAGTCTCAAAAAGTTAAAACAGGACTGGAAAAGCAACCGATTACAAACTGATTTGAGGAACTATTTTAAAGCATGCTGCTAGATTAATTGTATCCCGGGACATGTTAGAGCTAATGGTGTCCACAACGTCTACCCAGATAAACAAGTGTGAAAACATAACTCTTTATTTGTGTACCAGAAATAGATTTAAGTAATGAATAAAATTCATATATCAACATGAAATCGCTAAAGATCTGTCACATAGATTTATTTCATTTTAACATGATTAAATGTGCACGGCTCTTGAAAATTGAAATGAAAATGAAATATGTTAGAATACTGAATAATGAAGCATGTCTAAGAATAAACAAGAACAGTTCTAAAACTTGCATATATTAATATTTATACAATAAAAATACTTTAAAGCATATAAAACACGACACTTTTATTTTACAATAGGTCCATGATTATGAACTATTCTTATTTTTGAACTTTTGCCTTTTTCAAAATTCGAAGTAGGGTCACACAATTAACATGACGTCATCGAGCATTCTTTTAAAATTTGGATACATTTTAGTACACAGAGATTGCATTGTAGTTAAAGGGATATATCTATAACTAGTACATTATAAATTCACTTTTCAAGAAGAAAATTAATATCGAAAAAAGTGTTTTAAATAAAATGCCACTTTAGTGATCTCCACCCGCCCAAAAATTGTAACATTTGCACCCTCTTATATATCACCTATTTTGGGAAAGTAAGTAACTCAAGTGTTTAAACATTTCAACGTACTGGGTCTTTTGAAAAAAACATATTTGTATAATAAAAGTTGTCTATGAATATTGTTCAGTGTATATAATCCCTTTCGTGGTAGGATTCTCTTGCCCTCTCTCCTTTTCGCCCACGTTCACCGCCACCACCCTTTCCCCGTCCCCCTCACTGTCTCTCCCTCTCCCTGCATCTTAGTGCACCTGACCTGTCAGTCTGCAAAAAGAAAACATAATGAAAAGAGTAAAAGCTAATAAATCATTTTACATAAACAGTAATAAAGATTTTATATCGACTATATTTCTTTCATGTTAAGACATTTTGCATGATTAGGGATGATTTACAGTTTTACGAGAGCTCCCGTCCCAGGGTGCATCACAGTTTTTAACGCCCCCTGTCGGAACCATATATCACTTAACAAGCATTCATATTGAGAAGATTTCAAATCTTGTAAAATGAACCATTTTCTAACATTAGAAAAAAAGATAATGTCGAAAACATTTAACGTGACACCGGTTCGTTTAATCTTTATCAAACTTTAAAGACCAACAACCGTGTTTGATGGATATAAAAAATGATAAAACACACAAAATTTATTTTTCAGTCGGTAGAGGCCTGATAAGAATAATATTGGATTCTGCTGATTAAAATAGCTGTCATGACGCCTTGAAATGAATTCTGGGATTTAGAATAACACATCAATTACTTGTTATATTCATTGCTTTCTTGTAAATTCATGTGTTGCGAAAATGTTCAGAGATATTTTTTGCCTGCCATCGCCGCCGCTGACATACATATTTCAATTTTCTGCAATTTTTCGTTTTGTATGGTGTTCTCCAAGGGCCATAGCATTGGCCAATATTGTAAAGTTTCGGTGACGATGCATGCTACAAGATATTACGATAACATAACGAATCGGAAAGTTACGATGGCGGTACACGATGTTTTCCCCATCGTTTCTTCATTTATCGCCATGTTGCATGTTGTCATCATATCTTCACGCATCGCGGTAACTCTCTCTTATATGCCAACGACCTATTATGGAGAAGTGCCGTAAAGTATGTAACGCCGGCACTGTCTTTAGTGGTCGTGTAAATCTATTATTATGTCTGATTTTTATTACATCATGTACAAAGTTCTTTACATGATGTGCAAACATATTTATGTTATGTGTATGTATCGTTATATGTTGTCTTTTTGTTATTATATTATGACATTTTTTGTTATATTATGTACATCTTTATAGGGATTTTTTGCAATTTTTTGTTGGAGAAGTATTTTTCTACGAAAAAGTGTAGGCATCTTTATGAAATATTTGTTTCTTTTTTGTACAGGGTTCCAATACAAAAAGAGACAACAATACTGTCCAAGAACATACATTTTGGTACCGAACCTAAATTTATACCGAACCTAAATGTTTATACTTCGTAAATTCTAATAATGTTTACATTAATAATGATGATAGGGAAAATGTTATAATAATTTATTCTTGTTTTTGCATTGCATGCTATTTTTCAATAAGGTTATATGACTATCTTTGACAATTGGCGTTGGATTTTTTTTTAAAGCCAGTGCACACATATCTATTTTAAAGTCGATATAAGTGATATACGTGCCGGTTGTGGGCGTATACATGTTATGTTTTAAATCGAAAATAAGAAACAAAATATACGTGCACAATGTAAATGTAAATAACTCCAAAACAAGACAAAAAAAGAATGTGCTGTACAGTGAAACCACAATGGAAATATTAAAACAACAGGCTTGTCTAAAATATTTACTTTCATAAACACGATTTTCAAAGCTTATTTTATAAAATCATTTGTTATTCTAAGACAAGGATCGGGTATAGAAACGTTAGTTGGTGCTGAAAGCGTTTTTGCCAATTATAACCCTGTTTTTTGTGAATTTTCTTGCAAAAAAAGACTGTAATTACAGCAGTAAATGACAGTGCAAGACACTGTGTAACCACTCTCCTGCAAAATTTCACATGAATTACAAACAGCGCTTGCAAGTCAATTAGGCACAAAATAAACAAACACTAATTAACCTGTCATAAGTGTTTTGAAATGCTGAGTTTCTTCGTGTATTTGACGATGTGTATAAGTCATGCAAAGACATTTTCTCGTGTGAAAACGTATATTTTTACTCTTTTAGTGCAGTCAACAAACGAAAAATTACGTTCTATCCCCTACTTACGAGCTATGAATAATTTTCTTTTCAAGCTATTATACCACAGCGTATTACACGGGTCACATAAATATTATTGCAAGTAATTTTCGTTGTATTTACTTAGTCATAGCTTGTTACGCTGCAAATTTACTTGTAATGCACAGTTTTCTAAATTGTCTGTCAAAAAGGGCATAAAAGTTTTCCTTAGCAAATTTACCATGACGATTCTAGAAATTGATATGCAGCGTTTAAAATTCCTCTGGGAACCCGGCATAATCTTTGTGAAAGGTAGCGCACTCGTAATTATAAAGTTGCAAAATAGGAGAAACTGTTCAACTCGCAGACATATGGCATATATTTTCCAAGTAATCCTGTAATTTCGCATACGGAATGAAATGATTTATTTTTTGCCGACAGAAGTTGTTAAACTCAAAATTATACATAATTTCTAAGCTTGGAAGCGAATGGGCTCTTTAATCTTGGCGAAGAAAAGCCAGTAACTTGCTACTAAAACTTCACAAGCTGCTTTCAAAAGAATAGTCTGCAAATACGAAATTTGTAGCAAATTATCGATGTTTTATTATTGATAAACGTGCACGCCACAGAAATTATTGCATATCTTGAATTGATTTTTCTTTTGCATTTCATTCAGCAAAAGAAACAAGGTTTAAACCCTTATATCAGTGAAAACAAAACTAACTGTAAAAAGAACGCTATAAACGTTTGAACTGTCACATTTTTTTCAGAATTTGAACTGAAGAAAATGATAAGTGTGTTTTATAACCGTATCACTGTTCTTTTGTTTAGAAGAAACCCTCGTTCGGATGCGCACTCGTGATTTAATTACTACGCATCCGAAATCCTGGTTGTTTAAATAGTTAAGCTCTGCGAATACGAAGCAAAAATTGTTTGTCTATTATCGCAGTACATGTCAGTAAAACAAATGGAATAAAAATATTAAAAGAACACTTTAAAGTATAATGCTGACGACTTGTTTGTCTGTAAGTTGGTATGGCTACTGACGGATACTGTAGGTATTGTTTCGGTTTATTTCGCCTAGAATTTTTCATAAAAAAAAAACAATTGTGATTTTTCTATTCAATGGTGCGATCTAGGCAGTAATGTCTGTAGATTTATAAGAGTCTGTTGAAATTGAGAGGTCTTATTTCTCTTGAAGCCTTTTTTTATTCTTTAAAAAAAAACTCTTTGTCTGAATCAATGCTCATCTCAAGAATAAAGGGCAGGAGAAATTGTGAGGATGTTGTAAAATGTCCTGAAAAGACATTAGGTAATGACTGTAACGACTGATGCCAGTCTTATATGCTTGCATCTTGGTTAAAAAATTGTGCCATTCAATTTGAAATGAAATCAGCTTCTTGTATGGATATAATTTTTATTCAAAAGTTCTACAAAGGAACTTTAGCAATATTGATGCGCGATATGATGTGTACATAAATTACTTATATACATGCACATAGCAAATTAAAAGCAATACTCTATTTGAAACCAAAACAAGAAAGAAAAAAAATCAAATTATTTCCAGGAAAAAAAATTCTAATGACTACAGTTAGTTCATTAGTAATTTCTGTTATTAAAAAAACATCATCATTATAATTTCAACAAATCTTTAATACCGCAAGATTAAAGCTTTAATACTTTTTAAACAATTAGAGTATGGGCAAATATGCAAACGACAAAAAGACCGACAGACCAGCCGACAGATAAACCGACATGCGCATAGCAATATGCCGCAAATCTTCGAAACAAAAGACATGATTATGTGTAATTTATCTTTTTTAAAGCATATTACACGAAACTGATGATTAGAAGCGGGTTATATTTGCATTATATCATTAATTCATAATTATAAATCATAAGACAGGCGTATGTTTCATTAATGAGGCAATGCAGACCTGCATAAGAACCAGCGAAAAGAAGAAGGGAAAAAATAAAAAAGTGCAGAAATCAAGGCGATGATGAAAGATATTAAGAAGCAACCACATGTCCTTCGGTTGCAACGCTTTGCAAAAGCAATTAAAAATACCCAACTGCCTTATTAAGCTTTGATCAGCAACGTCTACCCGACCTTCTTAACACGTGCATGTTGGTCTTTTAACCACTTGCCCACGTGTACCTTGATCATTTCCCCCTTTTGATCTATTATCTATACTGGATACCCATACTTCCAGTCAAAAAATTAAAAATTTGTCAGTTGAGTGACTAGACAACATTAAGTGGAGATAACGTTGTATTTTAGACTGTTGAAGGATTTGGAAAACCTCGGGATGTGGCTAGGAACACTTAGACAAGCTACTAGTCTGATAAAGTTTATGTGTTTTACATATATACATGTGCTTTATTACATGCAATATTTCCTGTCTATTTCATATGATTTTGCTTTTACCACGGGTGCAGTTTTATCACCATGAACAAAACAGTGAAATATTTATCAGTAAAATTGATATTTCAGGGCCTGGTGAAAACATTTAAACTTTGCCTTTACAAGAGTTTAACAAAATTGATTAAACAAATGTTTCTTATAAAATGCTGAGAAAATACTTCTTCGTGTGTTTGTATATGTAACTATACCTTATATACATGGAGGGATAGAAAAATGGCAACGGGGTGGTGAGGAAATTGGACATGGTACAGAACTCCCGGGCTTCTAAATCAATTTGTTTTAAATAAATACGTTAGATAAAACTATTGCACATAATTATATTGCTACACTGAAAGTAAATGTGATATATACACTGAAAGTTAAAAGAGATATTGACCGAGGACAAAGTCCGAGGTCAATATCATTTTTACAGGTCTGCAAAACTATATATTGACCGAAACATTAGTCTAAAATTATTGTATCGTAGACCTCATAAAAAGTAGTGAAAATTACACAAAAATATCACAGAAATGACGTCTTAAAATTCGTGCAGGTCTACACATCATTTTCCAGGTCTACACATACTTTTGCAGACCCGGCACGTGAGCGCTGTCGGCCAATCAGGATTAAGTATTTGTGACAGGTGTACGATATAACCTTTTGTCGTTCTGACAAAGCAGGGAATGTCTCAATGACCCAACTAAAACAAAGTATTATACATGCACATACAATAAAATTTCTGTTTATATGAACCTTTGTAAGCTATTGAACACCTAACCTTGTTTGTTCAAAGAGAAATATAACTGTTTCATCTCAGTAAAACGATAAAGAAATACCATAAAAACATTGAAAAATAAGAGTAATGTTTTATGGCACGGCAGTGAGGATGTTTACACCATACATAACAAATTACAAAAATACAAACAATTTCAAATGTGAATAACAAAACACAGATCAGTAATAAAACCATACACTTATAATTGTAAACTATATACATAGTTATGTTCTATGTAATTACTTTACTTAGATGAAACAGTACAGACTTCACCATAGTTCTAACTAAATCACATATATCTGCATGGCAGTTTTATTTCTATTGACTAAAAATTAAAAGTTTTACTATCCTAGTCAGAAATTGATATTCAACATATGTTCAAGGGTTTATTTTCATTCCCAAATGCTAATGAGAGAAAAAACTCAGAATAATTTATTTCTTGCATGTTTTCTGAGCTACAGTTGTGTTTTAAACATCTTTACGACTGTAACCGCAGTATGGCCATGCAAAACAAGTTATAATTATAGCTTTAAATCATAGTAGACCAGAATGAGTACAAAGCATTACTGCACACTGCTCCCAAAATATAATACGGAAACAAATATGATGTTATTTTGTTAACAGAACATTTCATCAAATACATAAGCGTTCACATATGACAGTTCTTCAAGAAATATATGAAAGGTATACTTCCGGTAATCAGACATTGGCCACGTGCGGCGTTTTGATATCGAACACGTGTTAAAAGACGGAGTCTTACCGTCAAACAAGTCTTGTAAATTGTTGCACCCCACATGGGTATGCGAAGGGATTTCCCCGCATTGAATCTCCTATGTCTTTAGATTAATCTCTATAACAGTCGGCAATCAGTACGAGGTCAAATTCGATACAATTTGCAGACGTGTTCAACAGTTTTGCTATGAACTCTGACAAAAGATCATTCTTTTATCAAACATTAGAGGCGTTAATGTGTTTTGATCTAACACGATCATGTGTTTTGGTCATCACCTACTCTATTTGATATGAAATTATGATGATAAACGTCTTGCTGTAATAACTGACATTTTCAGAATGTATAAACAAATTGAAAAAATGTGTTATACCAAAGTATATAATTGACACTAATCCAAACAGGTAAAAAACAGGTGTAAAAACGTACAAAACGCACAGAACCCCATAAAAGGAAATAACAGCCTATGTCATTACTGCTACCAACTAGAAGAAAACGCATTGAAAATTTACTTAGGTCGTCATTTAACCCAATTGCTAAATAGATTCTAATAACATCGGTCTCCAGATAATATCAACTTTGAATAGAAAGGGACAATGTTGAACCTGGTGCCATAGTTAGGATCAAGCTATGGTAACTTCAGTCTAGAGGTGAACACGCTAACCATGCGCTGCGTCGGCTACGCACCATTTATAAAATACCCTTATTTATCGGGTCTACTATGTTTTCATCATGTTTTGGGTCATCTACCTTGCTAAAGAAAAGACACTTTTACATTATGGACAAGAACATTGGGGTTCCGTCGAAGGAAGGAATCAACCTCATCACCTTCTATGAAAACAGTACTACGACACAGGTCTATAATATTAAATAGTCTTCTTAATGATTTCTGGCCAGATTCTTAAATTTATATGTATGTAATTCTGGGCCAATTTAGCATATAATTCATGGCATAGTCCGTGATGTCTCAGCCTTTGGAAGTTCTCGGATTTTTTTTTCAATAGTTTTCTTCTCTTCGGTAAATCTAAAATATTCAGAATCAACAGCCTTTAACTCATTCTGTCAGAGGTCTAAAGGAAATAAATCATATTAAATCGGACAAGCATCATTCAACGCCCCATCGGCATCATTAACTGCTCGGAAAATTCGAAAAACAAACAGTCGACTAAGCCGGCTAGAGGAACTGTGGCAAACAAGTGTCATCTTCGCGTACAAATGGTCTCATTAAAGACATGATCTGTTTTGATAGCATCGCAAAGCCTCATGGATATCTCATTCTTTAGTGTTAGGCAGATTTTTGAGACAACATAATTACAAGGTTTTGAGTGATTGTCATTAACTTTCGTTATCTCCTCAAATACACGCGTTTTCTGATGTCCATTTTTAATTTAAATAACATGTGCTTTGGCAAGTCGAATTCATCTGTACATATTCATGATTAAAGTTATCCCCCAAATTATCTAAAATATAAAAGAAATGAGTATAAACGGAATCTTAAGTTACAGAGATTCAAAAGGAATTCAAGCAAAAATCACAAGCAGTGCTTTTACTGCGTTAATCATTCTGAAACTTTTCTAGTGAGTCTCAGTCATTGAGCAAGACACTTAATGCCATATCCGGCTATAATATGTGCTTAAAGAAATGAACATTGCATTTGCTGGCTCTCTCAATAATACTTTTGACCAGGGTTAATTATGCTTTGATATTCAGATACCTTACAAGTGTCGAGTGGTTATCTAAATTTAGCCTGCTAAATCATGCTATACAAATTCAAAGATTTCTTCTGATGTTAACTCTTCACCATAAACACCTTCCTTTCAATCCCTTGTACATAGTTTTAGTCGCAGAACACCTGACAATATAATTATTATCATTAATAACAAATTTATACAGAAAAGAAAGTGTACATATTGAAATCATCAAAGGTTAATTTCAATAAATTCAAATCTGCTACTCATTCTCCGACATGTGTGGAACATATTCACTACAATTTACCGTATGGTGAGGACCAAAACAGCACGTGCCAAAATTTTAACAACCTCACGAACAAATAACTATGGTAATTTGGTAGTTTTTTTGGCACTTAGTAATTTATTGTAAGGCGGGTTGAATGATAGTTTCGATGACCTGTCTGTCTCCAAAAAGGGAGGTAACTCTGATTGGATCAACGGGGAACTGCACAATAACAGAAGATAATGTGCCGATCCGATCTCGAGTAAATTTGGATTAGAAATCACATGATTTTAGATAAGATAGAACGGTAAAACCATTTTTAATAGATTTTATTAGACTTCTCCTTTGAAACATATAATAGTATGTATATTATATTTAGCAATATGCCGTTATAGCTGTATATTGGACAGTGAAAACTTGAATGAATGGCAGTGATGTGCAATTTTAAGAAACTCTTCTTTGTCTATAGCTGTTTCATGCCTCGGAACCGGGATTGATTGATCAAATGTATTTAGTAAATTCTAAATCAAACTAAATTATTTCAGTTGTCCAATTGGTTTAAACCTCAACTAAACCGTTCGCGAAACTAAGCAAGTAAGTAATTCAGAGAAATTTCCAACTCTGGCGGTTAATGCAATACAAGTTATCAGCAAACTATATTTTGTTCCTGACAAAAATAAATAACTTATTTCTAGAAACATAAAACCTGAACAAAATAAGCCATCAATGATCGTAAAGTTTAAGAAGAGCTTTCAAATAGATAACAGGTTTATGAGTTGTATAGTTAATAAGCCGTGCGTACTAAAATATAATGAGTTTCAAAGACTGATCTTACAACTGAATAAAATGAGGAAAAATCATTTAGTTCCATCAATTACATGAAGTGTTCAAACGTGTTAGTTAAAGAAAACGTATTTAAAAGCGGAGAAAGTAATTAAAACACTCGATTTAACAACATTAACCTGTAGAATTATATGTTAAAAAGGGTTTTACATAGCGCTGAAAATATGAAAATATGTGAAATATGACGGAGTAGAAGTGTCTACGTAAGTGCCGCAAGTGATTTAAGTTTATGGAGCAGTGGCAAAATACTTAATGGGAGGCAGCGGCAATACAAACTTTAAAATCTATCTACTCTTGCAGTAAAGTAAAATCATAAATAACTCTTTAGTAATAAAATGTGTGTGTTTTTCTTACCTTGGGTACCTTTTGTTTTCAATTTGAAAATCTACAAACATGTCAAAGAAAACAAAACGACTAAAAAAAACGAATGAATTAAATTTCTTTTACAAGTGCCTTACATGATTCGCAACAGATGCCAAACATAGTGAGTGTCAGTCTTCTTAAAGTGCGAAATAATAAAATAAATAGTGATGCTTCGGATGAGTTTTAAAAAGATTGATTTTATGAGATTGTTCAGAAGCGTGCGTGTGTATGAAAAAAGTTGTGTGCCTATTTGTGTGGAATATTACTGCATGTATTAAAATGTACTGTTTTCGTTATTAGTTTCATAAATATATGTTTTAGTAGTGATTTCTCTTATAATTAGAATGAACTGCATGAAACACTGTAGGGGCGAAAAGGATGAAACAACGATCCTACACGATCGTCTGTTTTGCCATTATTTCGTGTTGGCGGGTCTTAATATCTTATGTCGTACTGTCACCATGCAGTATCGTTATATCACCTTTTCAATGTTGTTTCCACCATTTCAGTGTCGTTCACTTGTTGTTTCGTGCTGTTGTTTGTTCGTATTGTTTATGATACCATTATAACGACAATGTGACATGTCTTGTGGCACCTTTCCGGGTTTCGCCCCTTTCTTGTCCTTAACTTTAATATAAACATATACACATTTTTGTATTTCAGGCTAGAGTTGATGACTGAAACAAAGAAGAACTGAGATCTCGTCCAATTGCAAAACAATGACCTTGTAAATTATTTGCACAAACTTCTTTTGAATATAAACATATCAAACCAAGTGTTAGCATAATTATTCAAAATATAAAACAGAAACCGCAAAATGAAGTAAAGAAACTTTTTGGGATATATAGAGTAAGCAAAAACTGTAGAAAAGGTACCCTTTCCAACTTTTATGAAGACAAAAATTTGAAATCACTTTTGTTTACAAAAGATTGAAGGAATTACTTTTGTCAAGATATTTTTACTGCAGGCAAAATGACACTGATTATCCCAGCTGCATAACTTTACAAAATCAAGGAAGTTATGCTTGGCACTGAATGCTTTTCACCGGTGCCTCTATCGATATAGAATTTCATTTCAGCGTAAATTAGGACAATTAGCGTATTTACAATTAATGTATGTTCTCTAAAAGAGGCTATTTGAGCAATCTTTACATGCCATTTATCAATGTTCAGCTGTTTGATTTCTTGATATAAGTATTTTAGCTTCCAAAATCAATGTAAGTAAACAAATTGTAACACGTGTACGAATAGACAAGGGTGCGAATCGTGATTTTACTTATCTTGGAACTTCTCGGGCAAACATTATCTCTAATAAAAAATGTTAGCAGGCAGGTGAGAGAAGCAAAACTGGCTATCAAATAACGTTGTTAAATTCTCATATCTTATAAAACAGTCAATTTCACGTCACAAACTTGCTTATCATACGTGAAAGTATTGGCATAACCTTTACAGTTTTAGAAACTCGTTCAGATATTTTTCAACTTTATCGTTCTTTTAATTCTATGTAAACCTAATTATTTGACATGAATTGTTGACTTAATCACTTGTCACTCAAATTAGGCACGCTTTTGGACTGCCTCCTGGAGTTCTGCTATGCAGTCGCACCAAAAGAAGAGATTGTGGAATTGTTTCATCTTTCTTTTTGAGATATCGGGATACTGCAAACCTACTGGTGGCAGGTGATTCTGGCTTTGCGACCAGAGCAGCTTGTGATGAACCTACGCATTAGTACAGCATGATCATGTTTTAATTAATGCAGTAAAATATGAAGTGAACGCCTATGTTAAAAACAGCAATGATACAGTACTAAAATCCGTTTCCAGATATTTAGAAGGATAAATATAATAATAATATTTGAAATGTGAACCGACCAGTATATTACACATGTATATCTTGTTAGATTTACAAGAAAATATGAATTAGTAAATCCATTCAAATTGTACCTGTACCATTGTTGTTTTTAATTTATCTTAATATTCCAATGTTGAATGTCAAAACATCGCATTAGTCTTTGTTATATAAATTAATTAAACTAATTACTTTGAATTACTGTTTGTTTACTGTCCTCGTCAAAAAAGGTGGACACGACATACGAATTGGGTCGTTTAAAAAAAAACGTCTTGAAAAAGAGAAATATGCCGAAAAGTTAAAGTAAAGAAATTGTTAAAGAAAGTAATTATATTATTACAAATAACGAATCTATTTGATTTCCAATATTACACGTCCTTCAAACTTTTCAATGTTTTTCTATTCTTAAGAATTGCTATTTTGCATAATCGTCAGCCAAGAAGACCACATTATTTAATGAGATTATGCGTATTTCTAAAGTGCAAATATCTTATTCAAACAGAATATATAATACTACAAAATGCTAGGAAAAAGTACTAACACATCTACAATTGTCCCGGACGTTTGAACGGATGAAGAAAACTCGTCTGTCTTAAACATAAGAACGTCGCTTATGAAATATGCTGACATGATATAATTATGAAATTAAGAACAACTTATATTAAATATGTTATAGTTATTTATAGCTGTGACAGTATGTATAAATCCCAATTAACACGAGGTAATGAGCTACATTTTGAAAGGATGAGTCTTTTTATATGTAAGATGTTTCCTGTGTCCAGGCATCTGATATGTCACCAAATATGTATATGCACGACGTTTTTAATTAACTAATTATTATTTGACACTTGTAATCAACATTTGTTTTTCGTGTCATACGAATGAATCCAGCAGATTTCATTTGGTGAGCAGCCAACTCAGACAGATTGGTGACGTATCGACTGGTCATTGTACGGAGTGCGCATGATCGAAATAATAAACAAACTGTCAACCATATTCCTTTTGAGTTTCCTATGGATTGTTTTATGTTAGATCAGAAAGCGATGTTTTTACTTACATATTTTCTGTTTGCGGTGGTTCCAGTCTATTATTATATATATAATAAGTTGATGTGCGTGTTCGTGCTGTGTCTATCTCACACGTTTGTGTTTTTTACCTTTATTTTAGCACTTGCAAAAAGGTTTTCCTTCATATAGCTCATATTTAAGCTGTTGTATGTACGTTTCATGGTAACATGGTTAGAGGGTTCATTCTGTTGAATATAGGTAAGGTTGTTGCTGAGTGATATGATGCTATAAAGGGATTAGTTTTCTACTTTAATATAATTCTGTGAATAGACAAAGAAGAATGCAAGTCAAAACTTCTGTACTTCTTTATCTTGAATTCACTTTATGAACGAAACTTGAACAGTTTTTACTACATAATAAAATGTAAAATAAGAAAAATAATCCAGATACCTCACTGAAAAAAGCACACGCAACATTAAGACCCATAAACAGAAGAAAGAATCCTCAAAAGACGGGAAAAGGACGTAGGCACCTTTGATGTCCATAATACAAAGCAACCATTTTGCAAAGAACAAATATGATTCAACAACAGCACAGGTCCAATACGACTTATATTCCACAGTGAATAGAACATACAAATTTATGATGATTCTTTTAGTTCCATCTGTAAAAGGTCAGTTAGCCGATATGTTGGTAAGACAGCAACATTATAAACAGGCTTAAATTGCTTCTCAACGTGAAATAACCATTCAAAGCGACCATTACTATGTAAAGAATGTAAACAAATATTGTCGTTACTATCCTTGCCAAGATTTAAAAATTCAGCAATATCGGTGGGTATCATTTATTTGTCAAATTACTCAGGGTAACTTACTTCCGATACATTTTCAAAATCATTTATAATTGTACATTTAAAGCACCTTTCGCAACCATACTTCAGTACGGCATTTTGCACTGGTAAGATAATTTTAATGACATGAAAGGCATGTTTAGTTTGCACACAGTAACATTTACTTTAAACTACATTGTATCCAAAGATCACTCTCATGGTATTACAATATTCTGTTGACACACACACACGTACACACAAAGAATATTTGTACTAGACAATTCGCAATATTTGGAGTACCAAATATCTTTCACATTTAATAAATCTTTGTTGGTTATACAGAATCGGTCGTTTATTAACATAGTATGGTCGTTTGTTTCGTTACATTTTCCTCCAATACAATTCTCCTTAACTTCGTGACAATCCGACAATGTGCCATATAAATTCAATTTTCCGGTCTCCCTTGATTAATTAATCACACAAAGTGACAATGCTAATGAATTTAATACTAACTACAGATGATACACAAAAAGAAGGGAATACAAATAATCCACGCCACTTTGATAATGTTGTATTCCCTAGAACCCAGGGGATTCGTGCGGACTAAGGGGCCATAAAATAATTGTTAATCTGCATATATTGCTTCTGTGAAACTGAACGCAAGTGCCTTTATGAATATCGTTTAAGAGGAGCTATGGAATCGTTGATGAATGACAAACACTTGACCAAAGAACGTAAAACAAAATCCATCACTGGAAGGAACAATCTTGGAAACAATATTGGCGATCTCAAGAACCGATCAGTCTTTCCTAAAATGAACTCTAGCTATATGCAAAACAATTTCATCGATTCTGGAAAACAAACTGTCTCGGGGGAAAATTTCCGCTATGCAAATGATGTTTTCGAAGCTGTGACATATTAAAAGGTGTTAGAACTTCATGAAATTTGCACCGATCATTAGCAAGTCCTTAGCGACGGAAGTGCCGCCATTGGATTAATTCACAGATTCGGATACCTTTGGGACTGTTCGTTCAAGCTATGTTGAATTAGTGTCACAACAAGAACAAATTAGCGCTCCTTTATTGAACATTCAATCATTTTGTAAACGGTCTTGCGTGGATATAAATTCGGAGCTAATTTCCTAGTTGTCACAGTCTCGGGCCAATATTTTCATGCCTAATTGAAAACAATCACATTTCTTAAGAGTAGACAGTCTTTAAGAAATTGTTTCTCTAAATTAGTAAAAACTGGTAAAATATGCGTTTAACTGTGACTAGTCCGAGACAAATGAATTGAGTCTCATCGGCAGTAAGCTTACTTTTATGAGAAAAATAATTCCTACATAGACACCATCAATAACCGGACCCACACCTCTTCTAACTACGAAAACAGGCAGCCAAGCACGCAGTGCAGCTTAAATAAAACCAACCTAAACACAACCGCTTCGCCAAGTTCCAGGAGTAAAGAGCAACAGTCACAGAACAGTGAATACGACACACTCAAAAACAAAAACAGAACTATAACCTTATAAAGAAATTTGCAGTAGAACGAGTCGTTTCATAGATTGCCGATGTGCTTTGAAGTGCCTAGAAGTTTCTTTTCTTATTAAACAGTTCGGTTGTTTTCTGATTTAATGGAAACAATTTCTGAATGTTGATGTATTTGCAATATTACTCCCCATGCTAAACATGTAGAAAGTTTAGAGCTGTTTGGTAGAAAATATGCCTTTAAGGTGATGATACCCTTTAATATGATAATCGCAATTTAATATATCACATTCACCAATGCTTTATATCATAAAAAAGCAAGCATTGCCAAAGTTATAACTAAATAGCATAAATATATACAATAGCTTTATTGCTGTTGAAAATAGTTGAAAAAATAACAAAATATGTTCTGACCCGCCTGGTCATAAAATGATTTTCCATCAATTTGATATGATAAATTTGTGTTTGCATGTACTAATGAAAGAAATGGTTGAGCAAAACTAATTTTATTTTAATTTTCTAAACACTTTTCATGTTTTAAGAACTTTTCTTGACCGTACTTTTTCTGGTCATTTTGAGAGCAGTATTATAGCTTTAATGTATTTTCAACAACTTATATGTGCATATTGTGTTTAAATATTATTGTTTTTTCTTTATAAAATTTATCATGAAACAAGAATGTTAAGCCGTTTAGGCTTCAGTAAAAATCTTTTTTCAAATAATTATGTCCTGATTTTAAAGCCTGGCTGATAAAGTGCTTTAGTGTAACCGGAAACATAAATTTATTTCAGCACCTGTGCTTATTTCAATTAGCCATCACCCTTCAATCTTTTTCAGCTTAGAGAAATATTTAATACCCATGTACACAAAACTGGTCAGTCAGCCATTTAAATTATATTGTGGGAATTTATGTAACACAAGTATATTTCGATTTGCTCAAGTGTTATCTTCTGCTAATGCATTTGCACGTGTTTAATACCTTTTAAATATTTTCGAACCCTTTCAAAACTGTTAAAGTTGTTTTGAAGACGTTAACCAATAAAGGACATTTTTGTGCAGCATCTTGTTTAACAAATGACATTTTCAACGACGACCACCGTGTTTTTCTATTATTTCTCCGCGGTGAAAGTAGTTCCCGCGTGAGAGCCAGTTTCTTTATTCAGAGATTGTCCACTTGATTCAATCAGATAAATGACATCGCCGTAAACACGATTACAAAAATGACAAACGCGGATACGGCTTTATAACATTATTTAACTACACGTTAAAATATGGGACTTATCCACTAAACGTCCAAACGTGATAATTGTATTCCGCGTATTAATCAACGTTAGGGGTGATCATTGCACAATTACAGTTGAAACCATAATAGGTTTATTTGTCAAAGTGTTTGCAGACATTGGCGTTTCAATTTGGAGAGAACGTCTTGATCATGATGGATTGCAAAAAGATGGGCTCTCTCAGCGGGCCAGACAATAGGAGGGTTTAAACCATGGGCTGCCACCTGGCGATAGGACACAAAATAGGAGAAATCCGATGAAAAATGTAATTAGGTACTTAAAGACTGTAGATAGCCTTCTCCCCGGGGTCGGATGAGCAATACGACACCTTTAAATGAAACAATTTGATGCAGCTTCAATCGGAACTATCGTGGAAAGTAAATCTGTTTTCTATGAAAATTGTAGCATTTACTAAACCTTTCTGTCGAACAAACGCTGCATGCTTAAACGCTTGTTACAAGATATGTTCAACAAGATGAAATTGCATGGCGTATTATAGCGTCATTTTATATAACAAATGTTTGGCATATTGATTAATATGACTTGGTGGTAAAATGTTTGCAGGAAATTCGTGTTGATATATTGATAATTTTCCGTTATTAGGAACTTAAAAAACATGCAGCTATAATGGTTAAACCAAGATAGATTTGCATATCATACGATGTGGTCTGGCAGATGTTGGTCGGATAAAATTGCCCCCGACACTCGACACCTATCCCAACAACGTTTATGCCGTTAAGCTATCAGGAGATATTGTTTAGTCTTTCACGGTTAATATAAGTGTGTCTGTCCACTTGTTTCTGATAATAATCTTGGCCTGAAATTAATTCTAAATGACGATGCAAGATCTCTGCTATGTCAAGATTAAACACAAAGTTAAGCCTGTGGTTGCGAACATATGCCAATCAGTCTAACATTGTGGATAAAACTGATGAACAAAATATCCAAACAAAAGAAGGTAAGATTTGTGTAACGCTAAACTTTGGCAAATGAATGGCAATCATTTTATAGCACATTTTAAGACTGAATTTATAACAGTATTAAACGATATTTACATGTACGAAGCTCGACTTTCTGCATAATCTTGTCATAGAGATTAAAATATGGAAAGCATAATGAGTTTCTTGTCTTTTCTATTTGTTAGGGCATGGTTTTTGGAAACAACGAAAATACGGTGTTGAGAGGAACTGCAACGACTAAACACACAAAACAGACCGTATAAAACAAGTACCGACATTAATTAAATCCACATGACCACAAGTAACGTGATCAGACATAAAAACACATACACTTATTCATGTTGAAATATTGACAAACATGCCTTTGTCGCCTGATTTATGTTATTTTTGTGAAGTTGTTTTAGTGATACTGGAATGTTAGACGCGCGTTCGATGGCAAGGTATCTTTTTGACGCCATGTTTTTGATGCAAATGACACAAGGTGAAAATATTATAATATGCCTCATTATTCAAGATCTCGAATGAAGAGCAAAAATCAAACTGATTTTGTTTTTGTTGCTGATTAACAATCTAGATTTGAACCGTTTAAACAATGTAACAAGTTTTGAAAGCAAAGATTGTTTTAATGAGTAATGTTTAACCGATGAAGCTCTGTAATGCATGCAAACAACAATTCAGAACTTTCCTTACACCGATCGAAAGCAATGTTGAATATTTTGGTAAGTGTTTTATGGTGTATCGGTATCAAAAGAATACGAAATATATTTGGTTTTATAACCTTATGCGTCAAAGTTGTGTGTAACTATATCTTATATGAAAATCATATGATAGATCCCAAGAGAAACGCATGTGTTAATTCATATGACCAAATATTCTTTTCTTACGAAGACATCGCTCGTTTTTCCGCTTTGTTTGATTAAAGACTAAGCCATGTCGAACAACAAATCATAAATTAAACAGAATCTGTTGGTACTAGTTATAGTTTCTATTTAAAGAGCCAAATTCATAGGATGTAAACTAGTCATCAATTTCTGTACTGTGAAAAAGTTATGTCATTTTGTATCATGGGTGATAAAATATTATGTCAATGAACTCCCCTTTTTACGCGACCGTCCTTACTAGCCATGTATCTTATTTTTTAATGCCACTTTATATTAATCTGCAACACTAGGTCCTGTTAAATATGACGTTTCACTTGTAAAACATTCTGAATTTATTAAAATGAAATATTAGTGACACTTAATTGTTGAATCTACCACAAACGATAGTGCGATATTTTACGCACATTTTTAAGCTGTTTTCCGTGTAAGTAATTTGTTATATTCCTTAGCCTTATAATTTTGATTGATGGGAAATTATGAAAAAATTTGCATCGTCACCTTCTGCATATAAGATAGGACTGCGGGAGATGGTAGTCCAAATTGTTGATAACCACACAATTGATAAGCCATGTCGCAATTGTTGACCTTTGAAGTAATAATATAAATGCTTGTGTATGGATGGGCTTGTAATTACGTTAGGAGGATTTTGGGCGGGAAAATGATAAGTTATCGTTGTCAAACGATAGCTGATCTTGTGCCATCGGTACACTGATGTAGATGATACGGAACGTGTTTTGAGTACGACTTGTGTTGCAAGTGCATCTACTGGCCATGTAGGTCTTACGTTTGTTGGTATCAAGTGCGAACAATTAAACAAACGTTCAAACTTTATTAGGCGTAAATTTGACCATATTGTAAGCCAAACTAGCTTTGATATTGACTTCGAGTCTTCTGAAACAGAATAATGTTGCCGACAGGTGAATAGATTCTTACGGTAAGATTGCTAATGATGACATTGTTGCTGTAAAATGACCGAAGACATAACGCTGTACTCTAAACTGACTTTATAGACAGAAAAAAAAATAGTAAAGTTGTCAAACTCAGAAAGTCTTACGGTAAACGATGGCCTAAAGTATAATTGTCTAATAAATAACCAAAGGCAGAAAGCTGACCGTCATGGAATCTTGAAAGCCATTAAATCTAAGTTATAATAATTTGTTCCGCAATCGAGAATAAATCAATTTTTATAAATAAAAGTAAAACATGAACAGTAAACTGGCCGAAAACAGAAAAAATCCAAAGCCATAATACTTAACAATATAATGATAAAAGACGGAACGTTTATTGAAAAATGTTAAAGTATATATGATCGTACAAGAAATGACCAAGAACAGAACAGTTTACACATACTGCCAAAAAAAAGACAGTTTAACACTAGAAAGCCACATACAAAAAAAGAAAACATTTACAGTTACAAAGGAATGAACAGAACGTTTTACAAGGACATATGATTTTCCATATAGCAGACAAGTAGAGTGCACAGCACTAGGTAGTAAAGTCAGTTGGTTAAACTTAATTGTATTAAAATTTTGTTTGTGTAAAACGTATTAGTCCACTTTTACGCCCCGTAATGATATTTTTACACATTTATGAAGCAGGCCTGTCTGACGATCTGATGTAGTGTCATTTTTAACAATGACTTCTATATTAACACTTGCGAAACAAAAGATTTTCATCTTTCCCAACTGGACAAAGGTACTTGTACCTACTAGATTATCCGGACAATGACCTCTTAAGTTAGTTTAGCCAATTTACTTAAGTGAATTCTTTTCATTTTAACCACCAAAGGAAGCAAACAAAATGTACATCTAACAACTTTTTATTTCATATGTTTTTTAACAGTATGCATATTTATTTGGAAATAGTAAATCATGATAGCAAATTGTGTTCATGCAATAATAATTCAGCACCCTGGTTCTGGTTTCTATATCTTCGGACAGTCTCCAAGAGGTTTCGCTGACTTTTTTTTTAAATGTTTACTACACAAATTGATAAATTATAAGGAGATATCCGCTGTGCCAATCACAAAGCAGCTGAGACATCAAGAGTGTTTGATTCACATTCAAATTTTAGTCTCTACTACTACATGTACCATTTTAGGCGGACAGCCAAGTAAACATTCTGTAGGTACCATGGAAAGAGGTAAAGCTCTGAAGGACCGGCTGGCTGTAAAAGCATTATTCTTAAGGAATAAGACTACATATTGTAACCACGGGGAAGTCTTACAAGCATATGAAGTGTTTTCTTCAGCTGGAACAGTGCCAAATCCTTTCCGGGTACGAGACTCCATGGACATTTAGGCTTATAGAAAGCCATTGCTGACTCCTTTAATAAGGGCTAGGTTGTGTCAGTTCAAATGAAAATGGTCAACTGTGGACTTCTCAAATAAGGTCCAGTTAAACATTTCTCCTGAATGACGGTCGAGTGTATTTCAAACAGCGTTCTGGTGAACAGCTAAGAGATGCCAGTGAAACACCCACAATAAAGTTTGGAGATGAAAAAGGTAGTTCGAGAATATCTAGGTTTAATGATGATATAAGCTAAATGTGAACATAATCTTTTTAACGGGTTGCTTTGGAATTTAATACCTCATTAAATTGTGTAAGATGTCACAAATTTTGTAGGGTTTTGGCAAAAGAAACACATTTTGTAAACAGAGAGAAACCGAAATGGAAAATTCTAACGTAAGTTATATAGCTGATGTAACGAATCCTTATTCCCTTTTTGAGGAGAGTAGAGGGGGGAGGAGGGATGTGTCCTGCTTAATACGATATGTATCTTTTAAAGCTATGAGAATCGTACGAGTAGAGCCACATTTTACAGATAAAACGGAATCAACATTTAGTTTATTACTTTCGTTTAGCTACGTTCCATTTCCTAGAAACCGCGCTTCTTAATAAACATTTGTTTTAACAGTTGTTTAGTAGATCTATAAAAACAAGCTAGTAAACAAATGAGAAGTAAATTGCTTTAGTTTCAATCGGAGCGATGCAAAGTTCTCAATTTACTAACTGTTCACGTACAGTTTTCAAACAAACGTTGTGTGATATACTAATGTTATTCTTTGAACTTCTAATTAAAAAGTAATTTGCTTGTTTCATCACAAGTCAGAGCAAAAGGATAGAGCAATTGTAAGGTATGTTGTGTGTTGGCTGTGACAGGGACGAGTTACGGATGATTAGCCTGTAGTCTTTGCAGATTAGTAGCAGCTAAGAAGGTTGAACAATAAACCGGTTTGTAATGCTTTCCATTTTTGGCAAATAGATACAATTAGATTATAGTTGTTATGTCACGTGTTCCATTCACATCAAGTAATAATAATACATGTACATTTATACGATAATTGTAGTTTAGTAAATACATACTGGAATAAAGTTTGCACGGTTTTCTTCCCCCCCCCCCCACACCCCCTTTGTTACAAAACATGTCGGGTGTAAAAAGGAATCGTATATTACTCTAACATGACGTTGGATTTCTATAAGGTAAGGGTAACTGCCATTTTTAACAGCCCCTTTTAATCCTTTGGAAAATGTTAATGGGAAACTATGCACAAAACGCTGTGTTTTCGTAGCATCACTGCATATGGTCAGAGATGCCACCACAGAAATAATGCACAGCCTCGAATCAGTACAAATGTACATTAGAAATCTAGGTTAGGCTACATTCCTTAAAGATATTAGTCAAAATTGAGTTTGAACTGTAATGTTTATAGCATGTGAATGTCATTTTTAATCAACGATGACCAACTACAGCCATCGTAAAAAAGTCGATAATTGTGACCAATGAAATCATTCGATAATAAATAATCACTGATATAGTGACTTCAATTTCAATAATGGATCACATTGACCAAGGAACTGTACGATAGCAAAATTCCATTTATACAAATTTAGTATAATTTCAGAAATCTATTATTTGTATTCATCTAAAATCTGACCAAAATCAATTTTTAAATCTGACTTAAAGGTTTCTTTTACTTGTTTGTCTCTAAGACTAACTTGTCCTATTTGAGAGTTAAGCATACAACAATTTTTGCCGGCAAAATAACTATGCTGGGGGTTTAATTCAAATAGCCTAAAACATATACTAATAAGCCAAGATAAGCAGCTTTTATGTAAGATTTTGGATCGATTACAGATTTACTTTTTGCTCAATACTGATGTGTTAATGTCATTATATACTAATATATTTCTTGTCCTGTACTAATTACTAAAATGAAAACATTCCAAATGATCTCGTCCATGCAACGAAAGCCCCAATTATTTGATTTTACTTAGCAGTTTTTTTTATTTAGTGCAGCTTGCGTTTCTTTTGTCACTGATGCAAACAGAATATACATTCGTCAAAATCAGATCTCAACGGGCAAGATCATCATCGTAACACGTGTAACGATGCAAAAACACTTCAAAAACGAGGAACTTCAAATATAAAGAAAAAGCTTTTTGGCGAGACGTCTAGCATCACTTTGACCCCCAG
The DNA here is from genome assembly GCA_022818135.1 of Saxidomus purpurata. NCBI lineage: Eukaryota > Metazoa > Mollusca > Bivalvia > Venerida > Veneridae > Saxidomus > Saxidomus purpurata. The sequence goes on from JAFMSR010000012.1 coordinate 8,660,600, forward strand.
GTGAGTTGCAGTCGCCGTTATCGCTAATTATATTTTGACGAGTCGGAAATGAAAACTAACAACACAATAGTAAGTGTAGAAGATACCAATACAATCTACTATAGCATTGATAAAGATTTTCATTACGTAACGCCACCTACGGTCGTTTAAGATCGGCGGAGTCGGTGTGGCATATTGCTGAAGTTCGTTAAACATGGCAGTAAATCAGTGCAAGTAGCGAGTGCGGCAAGTGTCGCATCTGTTCTATTCGCCAGTTTTGAAAAATACAAAGTCGTACACCTGTTTTAGAATCTTCAAGTCTAATGAAACACGTTTAATGATTATTGAAATATGTTTTCTTAGTAAATCATAGAGCTATTGCATTCCCTGAATTTTGGGTTGTTATAATGCAATTAGGTAAAGAATCATCCTTTAAAACAGTTTCCAGTTATTTGTCTGACGGATTCCAACTGCTCTATCCTTTAATACGTAATTATAAATGTTTTAGAATGCTTCGCCTGATGGTTTTCACAGAAGCGTATCTGGGTTTGTCTATATGGTCTGGTTTGTTTTAACAAACACTTGATAGACATCTTCATCCTTTTACTTTGACTTCAGTCTTCGTTGTAAAATAATTGGTTCTGAATTTTCTAAGCACTTTACAGTGAAACATATGATATAACCATTTAAAACTGTCATTTCGCAATGGAGATGTCTGCATAAAACGGCTAATGAATTAATTTAAAAGTGAACGGCAGGAAATGTATAAATTTTGTTGCAGTTACTTCCGCACATATTCCTATCAAATAAACAATTTAGTCCGTGTCAAAGTGCTACATACTTAGATTGATAAAGCAGACGTTTCGCTTGAGGCTCTGGAAGGGCTGAATATAAAATATATGATCCTTAGAACTAACGTTTCTTAAATGCTATGAGAGTAATAAATATTTCTAAGTTGAGATGTGTTGTACAAAGAAGACTTAAGTCAAAGAAAGGCACTTGTGTAATCTCATCACATTAACTTGCAATACAAAAACCATGGTAATTCACATAGTAGTAATTCACATAGTAGTAATTCACATAGTAGTAATTCACATAGTAGCAAATATGATAGAATTTAAGTAAAAAGTATCAACATCAGTCAATGTTACTTATAAGGTGATTTGAACAAAAATAATTATTTGAAATTAAGGCGATATTGACAATTCTCAGAACTGATTGGTTATTTCACAACAGAAACTTGTATTTGTCTCATCGTACTTAAATTTTTGAATTAAACTTTTTCATCCTTATTTTTTTTGAACTTTTGAAATACAATTTCAAAAGATTGGTTTAATTCTTTTACGAATTAAACAAGTAAATGTTATCATTCCTATGCATATAACGTTGGTGTTTTCTAAAACGCATTAATATAATAATTGTTTTATGCACACAATAATAAACAATACATTGTATCTATCTATCTATAATAAATATGTTTTCCTGTTGTATTCCGTGTTATAGTAACAACATAAAATCATTTATATTGTATTTCATGTTTGTTTAAAGAATTAATTTCTGATTAACTAACGTAACAGACTACTGGAGTAATAACAAACCAATATTGAAGAAATAATAAATGTCTCCTTGTGTTTTATAGTTGATTAAGGTACAGTCAGGAGTCGGAATGTGCAGTAATTAAATTACGAGTGCGTAGGACGGGTAATTAAATTTTTCGCATCCGAACGACTGGCTGTATTTTATTCGACGATAAAATATTGGGAGACATTTATCATTTCGATTCTAACACGATTATTGTCTTTGAAAAATACCCCGAACTATGTTCGAAACGTAGCAACATTTCATTGTAGCTGATATCCATCAATTTCTCAATTTTCAATTGGTTTTTACTACAAACTACATGTTGTTGTAAATTTGATACGTGTCAAATGTCGTCTTGAAATATATTACTTTCTCAAACCACTACGTCAAAATAAACATCATATGATCTCCTTTATCATGTATAAAACTATAAGTAAAGATACCAGGTAATACATATATAATGTATGTAAAATCGCCGAACAGAAACATTACAAAATTCTAGGACATTAACTTTATTTCATTTTCATACCATGTGATGAATTGATCAACTTTTCACTTGATCGATAGTTATATTTTAAAACGTACAATTTGCCTATAGATATAGAATAAGGTACTTCGTATTGACTGTTTCATTACTTAACAATAATACTTAAAATTCAGTAACAATCTACATAAACTTCGGCGCACCTCAGATTTCGTCGAACATCATTTACAAACATATAATCTATGTGTTTGAGACGCTTATTGCGCGTGACCGATCTCAACACTTCCTCTTCTACTGACAGAATAAGCGTTTCATGAAACTGATCACTTGATTCAATTAATATGTTCCCCGGTCGTACGCCAGTCATTTAACTCATTTCAATTGAGAATTTTTGTACGGCTTCCAGCGAAGCATCTGTTCTAATCAGTAAAGCACGATGTACTTGCAACATTAAGGAAGTGATAGTTATTTACAATACTCATATATAATTGAACTTCTGTTTTACGAAAGCTGCTTGGCACGTTTTAAGTATGGCACTAGAATTTAGGTGTTATCAATCGTGAAATTTGTTTTAATTTCCTATAAAACTAGTAATAATGAACATAGGAAAACAAATTATACATAGCTGTTGGCATGATAATCGAGATATTTTGGAATACCCACTTAATTAGTAGTTCGAAATAACATATTCTTAACAGTAAATTGGCACAAAAGTTTTCTAAATATCCATTATATTCTCAAGTTCTTAAATATTTCTATGTTTAATTTAAAGTATTTAAATTCTGAAGAGTAATTACCAAATCCAGGTGTCAATGTTTACTGTTTATTCACTGATTAACACAGCTGATTGTATTTAAACATTTTCTCTTCAGCAAAAAACTACAATATGATATATTATGCACCTTTATGATAGTGGTATCACACGGCGTAATTTGTACATCTGCTATTTTTTTCATAATTATGAATACAACAGCATCAGAACTTTCAAAATTGTGACTTTTAGCTGCCTGGTATGTTCTAATTTAAACAAAAGTGCAATATAAAGTAGTTCACATGAAGAAAGTTGACAGATAAACAAAAACAGTTTCACGTGTATTTTTACAGACAATAATCCAGGCTTAATGTAAGGGTTTGTGTCCGATGTTAGTGTTCATAATATCTGTTACAATAAGCATTGTTAAATAGATGACTGAACTTTAACAGACATTCCAAATATTATTTTAAGAAGGTTCTACGTACCCCACAATGTTTTAGAAACGTTTGAAATTTAAATTTTAAAGAGTCGTGCCTTCAAGATATGACGCTGAATATCGAACAGCATACAATCAGACTTTAAACGTACGACGGTCATCAGAACCATGCAAAAGAAATCTCCGACGAAGGAAACTAGATACGTAAAAAAGTATATGGTATAACTAGAAGAGAAGAGAGATCAGATTTAGCAGTAAATGAAGAGTAGAATAAGCATAACAAATGTCCAAGCACTCTCTTGCAGAGCTCATACCAACATTCAGACTTACACACATTTAATCTATCTAAGTTTAATCATATTTTATTGCTTATGTATAATCTGTGAGAATACATATACATGCCTATTGCTTAACAGTTACGTGATATAGAATATCTGTGCAAATATATTGTTGCAACATAGCAAAAGGGCTGGACCACAAGTTATTTCGACATTAGAAACGACCCTTCCCTTTAATATATGAGAGAATGCACAGCAAACAAGGCACAAAGAGCAGTTAAGTACAAATTTAACGCTTTCGGAACAAGTAATCAACATCACCCAAAACGTGAAACAAAGACATTAGTAAAAGGTTGAATCCGATATTGCAAGATTTCTGAAATATTGGTGAATGGGGTTATCCCCTAGGGTTTCAGGTTAGTGCAAACCTAGCTAATGCGACAGAGTGCATATAAAATGAACAAGTATAACTTGAAATGAAAGTTTATTATTCTACCTATGTTCCCAATCACTATTAGACGGTGCAACACCCCGCACTATGACAGGCTAGAACAAACAGGAAAGCACCGGACATACAGTCTTTCTTGACTTGAACTCAACCAAACATACAGCCAAATTGAACCAAAAATGGCGCCATTTATGGATAGATAGATAGATATAGATATATATCTTTTATTACCTCCTCATAAGGAGGGCGCCTTACAAACGCTGAATTGTTTGATGATGAACTTGTTATACTACAATTATATATTATATCAAGTAAAACATTACACAACAACAAATAACACCAGCAGATAAATTTATTTGTTCTTGAATTCGACTGAAGAAACATAGATATGGGTGACAACTTTTGTTTCGTAGATTTATAAGATCGATACATATTTCATTTTTCAGGTCGCCAAAGTGATGCATAGGTAAAAACAACCACAACTACTTCTGGTATTCAAAATTGAATTATATTTCGATCTTTCGCTGAAATATTTTTTTTGACACTTATAATATATTTCATTGAAATTTCAGGACGTCGTATGATTTTTATACCTCATAAAAATGGCTGTTACATTTTCTGTTCTTGAAATAAACATTATAGGCATGCATTATCTTAGTAAGATCATTTTATATCCCTCTTCTTTAATTTTGAAGAAAAAATTTAGAAAAAGTTGACTTTCATTTTTTTTATACCTACCCGATATTCACATTAAGTTCTTAGCACTTGTTTTAAATGGACAACTCTGAGCTTATCAGTAAGTTGTCTACTTATATACTAAAGTGGACTACTGAAAAATATAAAAAGTCCAGTTTATAAAACCAATGGAATTATATTCCAGTTTCAGTCTACGACAAATATCGTGACCTTCCAACATTCCAAAAGCTTTTCAACAAGTACGTTTTTATTTGCTTGTGTAACAAACAAATTTACTTACCGTTTTCCGAAGCCTACTCCTTAAGTACCAAATCTGAAAGTAGCTCCGGCACGTCAGTCAGCATATAATCCCAAATTATGAGTCTTCATTCGATATGGCAATTGCAGACATGAAAGCTGTATTGTTTAAATATATAATGTTATAAACTCATGCAGCATCAGCTGCATTTTGTAAATATAACTAAATATATCTTTATTTTCCTCCAAAATGAAGGCATGTGAACAAGGAAAAGCATCTTCAATAAATTTTGATATGAACAAATAGTAAAACGAGCATAAAATTAATACTGTACAACTAATTTATACACAACTATATTTAGAGCGAGTTAATTACACAAAAATACATATATATATATATATATATATATAAAAGGATCAGACTTCAGAAAAAAAAATAAAAAGGTTACAGTGGATGTACCTTTTGCATTTTGACAAAAATATATAATATACGTTTTACGAAATGGTTACGAAAGTCCACCATTTTTGCACGCTTAACAAAACAGTGAAACATGATTTCTTTCAGCATCAGTTAAGTCAAGAAACACAAACCCACGTACATTCTAGCAACTGTTTTCAGGTGTTTCGGAACAAGTGTTCGAACCTAACCTTTCCCATAAGTCATATAGGTGAGCCCTGCGACGTGGTGTTCGTTTGACGGACAGAAGAATACAACATGAGGGGGCTTTGCTTTGTATTACCAATTACACTCTGAGCATACACTATTAATTTTCTTCCACAGAAAATACATAAAAGCTTAAATGTTGAACGGCACTGACTTTTAAGGCCTAGGAATTGTTGCGAAAAATACCAGAGTGCGCATGGTTCGTATTTTGAATGGATCATATGAAAGTTCATTAACCCTTCATCATTTAACGCCCGTGCGTTCCAGTCATGTTCTACTTTTTATATATGGCACTTTTGACAGTCCTTTTCCATGTTGATTGCACCGGAAACTGTCCGCGTTTCATGAACTCTTGTAGAATGTTTTAAGACCATATTTGCTAAGGATACGCATTATATCTGGAACAAAGCCCCTCGATTTTGCGGGATTAAACATGTACATGAACAGTCTATGTGAAAAGACTTGTTTAACAGAATATCTTGTATTTGTGTGGCAGAGCTGGCATAATATACACCCTATAGAAATAGTTCCGATTTCTTAACCCGCTGGCCATTTCTTAAACCTTGTGCGGAAAGAAAACATATCTTTTGGAGTTTCTGTGACAACAAAATGTCTAACCCTGATCGTCATTTTAAAGAATGAAATATTTTAAACAGCCAGGAATATTTACGGGCATGTTTACACATGCTCTTTTTACGATTATATCCTTCCATTCATAAATTTTATTCAATGCGCGGCAAGGGACGTAATTATAACTTTCCGTTTTGCTGATATGTTTATTCTGCGGACCTAACGCGAGCTAGTCACTCTGCGTTCCTACATGTATTAGAGTTTAAGCAGAAAACAAGTATTAGGATACGTTAATGTCGATGTTATATTTCATAGGTGGTGATTGTTTAAGTAGAAGGCAATTTACCCTATATTCAACTATAGGCCTCGTTACCTTGAAACGCATCGAATGAGCTATTTTGTTAAAATACATATCAATGACTGCAGAAAAACATTTGACCATCGTTACTTCCTGGTCTCAACCATATTCGTTCTATAAATGTATATTGTGGCATTATAGATACGCATTATTACTTTGTCGGTCCGCACAATAAATTGATCCCCTTATTGATCGTGCGCCGTAACTACTAACTAGCTGCTCGATCAGTGTCTGATTTTAGACAGTAGAACTGTAGGTGAAAACATTTTGTTCAGAAACAGAGACAATTCGATCCAAAATACGATTTATAACTGTTGCATTCTGTTCATGTCTTATTACCAACTGGTATAGCCTTCACTTATGAAGATTACAGGCTGAAATAAACGGCAACAAAACAAAGGACAAATATTTTGAATACACAAACAAATCCAGCGTCTTCAGCGCTTTGATTGAACATAGCGTTCAGATTTGAACTGCTTTTTATAACGTTGCTTTTTTCTTTTCCATATTTTTCATCCCTGAGCTCTCTCTCTCCTACTGATAAGCTTCTTATCACGGAATATGGATAGCCGGAGCTAAATCACAGAAATAGATAAGAAAAAACTTTGTTTCCGCACAAATTTTCAGATAAATCTATTAACACAGCCTTGTTTATGTACATATTTTACTTTATGTAGTAACAGAATACGGGTAAATAGCTTCTTTTTGATACACACTGAAAGATTTATAAACATAACCGCGGACTAGATGATAAGAATTTAGGATGCTATATTTTAGTGTCAATACATAAATATCCTAATTACTGCTCATTAAAAAGATGTTGAACACAAATTGATACAAGATGAATGCCAAGTATACAGAACTGATAAGATACGGGATCTGGTAAGCTGAACTTTCAAGTAGCTCAGGAAAAGAGATTAAAAGAAATGAAATGACAAGCGCATACTGTAAAGTGAAAGAAAAAATGTTTTTGGAATGTCGATAATAATTTAACATGCACGAAATGGTGTTACATAAGTCAGCATATTTTTGTATTTAGAGCATTTGCTAAGGAAAGAAGGAGATCCTTGGTCACTAAGACATGTTTCTGTTAAAAGATCGTTCCGCTTTAGACTAAATGAGTGTGCCTCAAAGTCGCACTTGTGTTCGTAAAAACTGAGCTGTTGGTATCACTAGCCTCACGTTTTAAAACTAGAGCTATGTTTGGAAGTGAAATACCACCGCTTATGCTCTGGACAATATGACACTAAAGTACTATGATACTGTAAAATATTGTGGCATGTCAAGCACTGTGATACTCTATATTATTTGATAAGTACCATAGTACACCTTAGTTACGAAGTATTCTAAGCTTTTGTAATGCAGCATATAGTTCTATATTTGAAGATCTGTCGGTCCATTAACCCCCGTGTCTTTAATGATATTCAAATTAATATAAATACATTATTGCATTCTATCTGCACATATCTGTATGCGAAAAGAAAACATTGCACTATGATGAATATGTTTGTAATCTATTTTTAACTTAGTTACTGAATTTAGATATCAATTTGCATTTGTACAGACCTCACATACCTGAAGAACATTTTGTACTTAATCTTATACACTTATTAACTTATTATAATTAATTATAATTAACTAATGATCAAAGTTATTCACATACAGGGCATACTAATTACATGATATTTGATGAGCATTTACTTGATTATGTATGTCATAATTATTTCCGGCAATATCTTTGCATGTTAACAGAGTTGAACACTTATGAACAGACATATCGGTGAGTATATTTAAGAAGATCTATACAACCATGAAACGAAATGTTTGTTTGATTAGTATATTCTGAACCTCTGATATTCCTAACTCTGAGACAGACTCTATAATCCAGTCTTTGATCAACGCCTTCGGTGGTTTCAAGACAGACTTTGCAGTACAACTCCGTCTAGAGTAGAAACATGGAAAATGTGATGCAAAGTGTTGCACCTGAGTAGATTCGATTTACGTCAACCATCACTAAACCATACTAACACATACTAAATGTCAATAAAATTAGTTCCACAGGGTCGAAGATTGCTTTCCCATCATAGAAGCATAGAGAATATAAAACAACATGTATAAGCACAGATGCTTGTAATTATCACAACCACATAAGCAGTCGGACGAACCTTAAAAATCAGAGGTGATATATGTAGAATCACAGACACTTGTGATTTTCTAATATGCAAAGGTAGACTGAACCAATCAAAAATAAGTATGTTGTAATACAATTTGTCGAAAACAGTCTCGCATAAACCGGTTTCGCTCCATTTCTCGTACATTCCAAAATCATTATACAAGCACCATATACATTGTCGTTGTACCTTGATTAACAATCACACATTATCATACAAACGCCGATGTTACAGATCCCATCACATTCTCTCAAATTTGACCTGTTTTCTTTCGGTTTTGTTCTTCAAAATAACACTTTTATTAACCACAAATCCATTGCTTCCAAAGTATCAAATTTTAAAGGGCACTTAGTCATTTTGAAAACAGACATGCAACATTTAAAATGGTTTGCAATTTTAAACTTGCAACCATGTATGATGAAGGACAGTCGCATAATTCTGCGACGGTGTTTAACACTACAGTAAACTCCGTTTATAACGAACTCCTATGGACAATTTACATGTGTTCCATATATTCGGAGTATGTTATATAGGTTATTTAGAAATAGGTCCCGTTTTATCGTTTAATAAAATACAGTCAGGAATTCGGTGGTAGTAATTAAATCACGAGTGCGAGCAAGAGTGATTTAATTTTTCGCATCCGAATGACTGACTGATTTTATTAAACGATAAAAACAGAGATGCATTTATTATTTCGATTCTACACGAAATAGTCTTGAAAAATACCACAACTATGTTCGACGCGTAGCAACATTCCCTAGTAACTACAAGCACGGAATGCGATTGGACGCTTTCGATATTACCCCTCGTTTTGCCCGTGGAAAACATGATCTGTATTTTATCGTTAAATAATGTATAGCTTCTTTCCCTCTATATCTATATACGAAAAGTTGCGGATCGTGTTAGAATTTCATATAAAATAAAGAAAAAACATTGGGCCGAGAAAATTTGTTCCTTACATCCGGAATTTCGCTATATCCGGAGTAGACGTTAATATACGGAGTTTACTGTATTATCCAAGCCAAGTATTTCCAAATCATATCAAAACAGTATTGACCTTTCAATATCGTTGGGATTCAAACCGTTGAACGCTAGTATAAGACATCAGTGTCATATTTTTGCCACTATGACTAATGATACAGGTATAATAATGTCAGGCAATGTGTTTTGTGGTGAGTAAACAAAGAATTCAGTAAAATATAAGAGCAAATTTGTTTTGAGAACGGAGAACTAAGATGATGCACAAATAGTCTTTGTAATGATTTACAAGACGCTTAAGGTAGACATTGAGAATATCCAGACTCCTTTGAAAAGTACGTTTGGTTGTTTTTTTTTTAAATTATGATAATGCTGTTTGGGTTTACAAAACTTTTTGGTAGTTTAGTGGCTTTGCCCAATGAACTTCTCTAAGCATTGTGATTAGCCGTCATTGTAAATTTCAATGTTTCCGATATCAATACCCTATACCAAATTAAACTGCACCGAATAATCGGAAACCGTACACCGAAAAAGAAGTTTTATCTATCACGCTTTAACATGACATCTGCCTTAATTTGAATACAGTGTTAATTGATTTAGATCTAATATCAAACTATTGTCTCTATTTGTTTTAAGATAGGGCTTGCCACTTCCTGCCTCGAAGTCATTGCGATTACATTTCCGCTCTTTTAACAAGCGTAACATTTATGATTTAAACAGATGGGCCTCGATTAAAGGTTAATATATCAAATCAGTGTATGATATCAGTAATCCAGCTGTATTAATATATGTAAAAAGCGATTTACGCCTGTGGTGAAAGATAGAGGGTTACACTTAACGAATATATCTAATATATTGTAACACATTAAATAAATTAGAAGATTTGTAGATTTCCCAAGTGGTTAACGTTAAGGGAGAAATGATTTGAAGGATAATGAATGGGAAAAGGGAGGATGTCTGACATCTTCTGTTTTTTATTTATTGTACTTCCTTTTTTCATTTTTTTTCTAGCTGTTTTGCAATATAATTAAAATGATTTAGTCCCTAAATGTATAAGACTATGTTTTATTAACATTACAGTTTTCCTTCCATTGCGAGCAGAATGAAAATTTTTCTTTTGCTTAGTACAAAATTAATTAATGATCACTTTCTGTTCCCTTAATTATATTTTAGTTTGACATCACAAACTGCATCAACTACTCTCCAGTACTGAGAAGATAGTCGCTCAAAATAACATTAACGGAAATGATTTTCAAAAATATGACATATTTTTCTACCTACTTACTCTCTCCTATTGTTTTTAGCTTGTTAGTAGAACCCAAACTTTACTTTTTTCTTGACCTGATGCTGCTCCAACTGTTGCTGCCGCCGCTGCCGACACGCCTAACACTGTCACAATTTCTGAAATTCCAACAAAAGGTGCATAATTATGGCTGTGCAACGTTTTTTTTATTGATTTTATTTCTGTAATTTTTTTATATACATTTAAATTGAATTTTGGTGAACAAAATTTGAATGTTTTGTCTCTACCGGCCTAACAGAATAGAGACCATCAAATATGTTGAAATGCAAAAAGCTATTGTGTAATTATACTGGTACTGGACTTTGGAGAAATGCTTAAAGGACTTGGTGGCTCAATCTTCAAGAATTGATGCTAGAAACGAGGGGCTTAGTGCTGTTCTAAGTTCTGCATATTTTACATCCCCTGTATACATTGTATCTAAATCCACAAAATATGATTATTATAGGTGAGATGTTGTATAATTCCTAGAGTAAAACTTATTCTTATGATAATTATGAGAAATATTTCAGGGAATATCTAAGCAGTCTGCATACATTTACTTAAGAGTTTGTTGAATCGTAACTTCTGTGTTCGCCTCGGTTTGTTCTGGTGTATTCCAATGTCTAGCATCACTTGGTCAAATTTTGCTTATCTGTAATGTACGAAAGTATTGAAATGTAACTTTATGAAAGTTATGTGTGTTTCAATTTTGACAGAAAGTGTCCTCACTTAAATACTTACAACAAAATAGAAATTATAGGCCTTTTTACACTGTCGATCTTTACCGTATGGCGAAGGTCACAATATGGTTCTTTTCTACGAAAATAAAGTTGAAAAAACTCTGCATCGAGCTGAAAACTTTTCAAATGTTTTGCATTACAAGTGTAATATGAACATGATACCAAACAATTTCAGATTTTTCTTATATAAAATTGTGAAATTTAGTTTTATTTCAATTTTAGCTTGAAAAACATCAATGATGACTGAATTTTAAAGATACTGAAATAAATTTAAAACATATTCGTCACTCAAAGAAAACGGTACATACGAAAGTAATTCGAATACCTTAACGTTCTGCAAAAGGATCGAGATTGCAAGAAATTCAACGTCATTAAAACTGCGTTCATATCGAATTATTTTGCACCACACACCTCAAAACATTTCTCTTTCATAACACGTATTTGGATGAGACCTTAAACACTATGCAATAAAAACTGTTTCTCACTTTTGATGCGTTTTTAGAACACTGCAATCTTTGTTATGGTATGCATCTTACATTGAACTAAAGTTTGAAATAATTTGTTTACCTATTTATAGCAGAACAATTTAAACATAATGAAACAAACACAAACATACAAGATATTGATAAACATAAATTTTCTAAATGAAAAACGTTGGTCACTGTATTTTGGCTATAAACTGCTTGTCCATATTGTGTCAAAATAATTCGTCGCCTTATTTACAGAACCCCGTAAGTCGGTTTTTTGAGGTTTTGACATTTTGGTACCGTTGTACTCGCCTCATCAAGCTCTTTATGATGACAAAGTCTGTTTTCTTATTGAACTAATATAACTCCGTTAAAAGCTTATTCCATAAACCCGTAAGTCACCGATCTTCATTGGGATTTCAAACTTCAAAATCGATTTTCTCAAAACTTAAAAAATTGACTTACGGGTTTCTGAAAAAAAGGCGACGAAATGCTCGTTCCTCCCCCGCCTTCCGAGGACCGGCCGAACCTACAGGGATGACCTTGTGTAGGACTGCATCATCATTCTCGTATGTAGCTAGGATCATTGGTAATCTGCTGAGTGATGTTTCGAAGCCAGATTGCATGAAGGGCTAGGAATTGTTTGTTTCTTATGCCTTTCTCAACTACGTGGTTGAGACTAAAGGAGTTTCTGTTTAGTAGTGGCTGCAAAATAGATATATTTAGTTTATACTAATTTATTTTAGGTCGATTGTGATACAAGATATCCAACTTATATTAATCACTCTCGACACCTCATTCCTGATGGTATCCATCGCCGTGAGGGTATGAGAAAAGAAAAGCCATTGTCCCTTTTAATGCTGAGCGCCAAGCAAGGGAACTAAATCTATTTCTTCCGAATATTTCATAATTACAGGCAAGTAAGCTATGTAACATGTGTAAATAAAGTAAAAAACACAATTACTAGTAATGCTGTTTCTTTCCGTTTGATTGTTTTATCTGAAAGCCTGAATTTATTATGATGCTGAAAATGTTTACCGTCTACAAGAGAGTACATTTATAATCAAATAATACAAAAAAGTATATTGCTATTAACCACAGGAAATTAACAGAAAAAATGACCAATTCATGATAAATATATGAAAAAGTAACGCCATAATTATTTTTTATGAAGTCGTATGACCTACGCATAATTTACTGCATCCGTTCAAATAGAAACGTCTGTTTTATAATGAGAACACAATTTTGAGACATTCCTAAAAAGGCCATATACTTTGGTCCAAACATGTTCAAAAACGAAAATAACACAAGTACCCTAAGCTTATTCCAACAATAAAAAGATCTAACAATTGTAAAAATTCGACAAAGTAATCCTATTCCTTCAAATCACCGTAAAAACAGCGTGTCTGTTCTTTTTTTCGTTTAACTGATGCTCTTACATGTAACTTGGTTAAATAACAGGGAAACATTTTATGGTGAAACCAAAAGACTGCCTTTCTAAATATATCACATGCTAGAAAAACACGCAATTGAAATATATTAAAAGGTGTCCATTAAAAATCTTTAAGGTGAGTGAGCTAACCACAAAATATAACCAAATAAAACCCGGTTACCAGTATTTAAAGTTACATATTTTCCCAATACTCTTACTAGCTAAAAATAGGACTCACCCAAAGGGCTCGTTACAGCTAGTGAATAATATTATAACCCTCGGTTTAATAAGATATGAGTGTTATTTCAGTGAGCTTATACGGAACCATTAAGTACAACTTTATTACAAAACCATTTCACACATGTCAGCACAGGTGAGGAATTGTTTAACATAGTTCATGTCGTTTGCTGTTTTATTAATATTCATACAATAAGATTTTATCGTAAATATATTTCATCCAAATGTCCCTATCTAATTCGTGAATCCTTTTAACAAGAATATTACATTTTCTCACGGCGTGATAATAAGATTAACGTGTTTTAACATACCGATCAACAAATAATAAATTCAAGAACATTTCACAAAACATCTTGAAAACACTTTAAAGTCATCTTTACATTTACGTACCTGACCCGGGCAAAAACACTTTCCCATGTGTAAACCTAAGTGGATCTTCCATTAAACTACAATTTTGAAACGTAGTGCAAACATACGTAAAAAACTCTTCATAAGAAATTCAAACGAAGAAATAATGTGTGAAATTTCGTGCAATGCTGTGTTAATTAGCTTCCGTTGATCAGTTACATTAGTAATGTGTGGTAAAACGAGATGCGCAAGTATCTTTGCATTTGTTTCTTCCGGCAAATGTGAAAATTGGCACTCCCGCCAAATAAACACAAAGAGTTATGAAGATCAAACATATGATTTTAAAGTTTGAATAATGTTTTTGTTTCTTTTTAATTGACTTTTAAATGTTAACATTGCAATACTTAAGTCTATTTTCAAATTATAATCAGCTTTGCTTAAGTGCCAGTGCTACATGTAACATAAGAGAGCTGCGTTCTGACGCATGTTCATACAACGTGCATTACAGCTCGAAACGGACCGTCTCTATTAATATATAATAAATTTATCAATGATAATAATCAATTTTTATATTTTACCACGTCGGCACATGGTAAAACCTTAATCCGCTATTATGTTGCGCTTTCAGGACATAAAACCTGTTGTATTGCAGTTTAATTTTCTGATTTATTATTAGGTGTCTCCTATAATGCAGTGTCTTTGTTCTTGCCAATGCAAAAGGATTTTCTGCCAGGCAATGCGGTCTCTTGTGGACATGATGGATAAAGTTTTTGAAGCAATGTATGGATATCATCTTTTTCATGTGTCTATGGTAGTTAAAGTGGGCACTAGTTGCTTACAAATGACTATTACTAAGTTCACTTGTAGTTCATTTTTGTCCGAGGACAGTGTCGCTATGTCATGCCCAGCATTTCAAGCCAGTCAAATATATCTTCAACTGTATTTTTGCATTCTATGAATATCTGTCTGGTCTTTCAAATGCCGCCATTGCGCATTGATAGTGCTTCCGTCTCAGGAATTGAGGGTCCCGGGTTCGATCCAACCGGTGCATGTAGTGATAATACCCTGAGACCAGACACAATATTTCCATATTGCCTTTCTCTTCTATGTGAATTCTGCAACCGATGAATGAAAGTTCGCAATCGGGAGTAAATGAATTAGTATAAATCAAACATAATTGTAATCGTTTACTTTGGTGTAATACTTGCTCTACATGAGGTAGTGAACATTAGCAGTCATAATGGAAATCAGTTCATTTCCATGTGACACACTCTTACGTGACATTAATTGAATAGATGGATTGTTTTGTACTCTGTAGATTAATTGTTCTCCAGAAGTAACTATATTTCGAAGACGTGGTTAGTTTTTTACTAGTGATGCTTCGACTCTAAAATGGTAACAAAAGGATCAGTCAAAGTTTTTCGAACATTATATGTTTAAATATTATCTTATGATAAAGTTTTAACACTGCAGCATTGTTTTAAAGGTGTGTTGCTTCTAATATAAACAAATAAACGTTCAAGAAGAGAAGATCAAATAAGCAGAATAACGCCTACAATTTACAGTCATACAGCCGTGTAAGCTTTGAATGAATTTTCTTCTAAGACTTGATATATTATTTTATATACATTAAAAATTATGTTACTTTTCTAAACTCCGGTGAGCGCATAAACAATGGCTTTAAAATTGAACGAGGAGTAAATGCAGCACACGAAGTTGTAATGAAGCCATCAGACGTGATTTCTGCATGTGGAGCCTATTCAATATATGCTGCTTGTAGAGTATGGGCACATTTAGGGTGCAGGGAAATAGGTATATGTATAAATGTAACTTTTTAGCTACTTGTTCACTAATCTATTCCTTTCCGATTGCGAAAAAAGTTCCTGCAACTAATATTAATCGCAGAGACTCGCTTCAGGAAGATTCAATCTCAGACAGTGGTAGTCTTACTTAAGGACACTTACCACTATAGCCCTGGTGGAAATCAAATATTGGACCCATTGATCCTAAAGCTAACACGCTACGGCGGCTCAACAAAATGTACTTTTCAAAGACGGACGGCGCGGACAACTTAAATACATTATTAGCAAACACGCGCAATAGAGCAATAAAAATGACACCACGTTTAACGCAAAATATAACGAAATATTACAATTTAATAGCGCGACAAAATGGTTTCGTTGTTTTATACATTATAATATATTAATATGGTAATTAGAATTAAAGAAAGAAAATTAATGACGAAATGTACTAATATTCACAACATGAATGCAAATAACATCATAAATCAAAGGCAAACATTACCTTTGATGCTTCACTTTTTAATGGGACTATTAATTTAATGCTATGTGCATAATTGTAAAGCAATCATTAAATAACATGACATCAATTTGTAGCTATCAAATAATCAACAGTTACGGGTTTATTATTAATTTATGATTTCTTTACGGTTTCCCTTTCTAAGGTATTGAAGAAGACGTTTAAAATTTGGATAACAGCAAGTGAGATAGAACTATGCCTTGTATACTGTTCTACTGTTTTAAAGGGTAGTTAACCTTAACTATGCTAGAACAATAGAATTGACTTGTCCATTTGTTCAAGCTTTCATGTAGTTGCTAAAAGGTGTGCTCAATTTACTGAATGAGAGTGCACAGTGCGTATCATTTTCAAATTGCATGGATGTGCAAGTAGATCGTAACCTATATTGAACGGTGGCAGAGTCACGTGGTGACAGAGTCACTTGCCCCCGGAATCGATAGGATTTATAAGATTTAACTTGTTAAACGAAGTCATGAAACACAGGTCTATGTAGAGTTAATCTGACAAATATTATTACAAATTTTATTATAAAGACAAACGACCATGGCATGAATTCTCAGTAGAAAAGAAATTAATTGTTACTTTTATTACAACATTAGTGCAGTGGTAGAGCGTTCGCCTCAAGATCATAAGGTTCCTGGTTTTTACCCCAACCAGTGCCATGCTTATAGTTAACTTAGGCAACAGATTGATTTCCTCTCTTTTTGAGATTGATTTGATCCTAATGAGTTGTGAGAGCTATTAATCTCAACTTTTAAAGACTTGCTACGCAATCAAGAAGAAAATGACATAATATAAAGCAGAAATTTGCCAAACGTTTTAACATTCTTCCTGACTCAAACATAATCAAAGTATCTACAAAACAAATACAAAAACTTAACGTAAATAACTTATTTTATTCCAAAATCAACTGATTAACTGTAGACATGTTACTAGTATATTGTTTATATGCAATAAAGACTAATCTTCTTGTTTTAAACCAATTATGGATTTATTTATCATCTCTTCTCGTCACATACTGTATATAACATTATCATTATTATCAAATGATTATATCAGTTTGTTTTCGAATGTACGTCTCCTGTGCATATTGTTTCCTGAATTCCACAAGGAATTTTAGATACAACTGTGCAATTACATTTGTTGATCTGATCCAGACAACGTTGCAATCAATCAGGAACATTTTTATTCGTTTAATGAATATGATTCCAAATTGAGCATCATTCAAATATAACATACAGTCAATGACTCATACTAGAATTAATCAAGTCAGTATCAACTTTTCATTGGGTGTTTGTTTCAAGGAAACCCATGTTAGTTTATAGTAGTTTCGTGCAGTCTTTAGTGAGTTTAAGGAAGACCTTTATATATCGTACGTAAATAATATTTCCGACAACGTTTAAATTGCATATGTGCCATACAATAGACCATAACATAAATGGCTATCGATAGGAAAAAGTGTGATATCGATAGAAAGTTAAAACAGTTTGTGATTTTATGCTTACATTTATTTTAGAAGGAAACTAGGAAAGTTTTTCGAAAGTTTTATGAATCATTTAATTGAGCCAATATCAGTATAAAAATTATTTCAATTCTTCGTGTGGTGGTAGAAAATTAGTTGCATTGAGGTTTCATCCCAAATAAACTGACACCAATGGTATAATTTTATGTATATCGCCCCTATGGGTATCGATCGATCTTTGGGAAAAGGGAAACTATTTTTGTCAAACTTGTTTTGAACATGCATTTTTTTCATTGCAGATATTATTAAAGACTTTTGAATACAACTTTATATATGGTGTATTATGACCTTTCCGGTGTTATGATCTGTCTTTGCAAAAGCTTGTGTACATTGTCTTGTCTATACATTGTCTTTACATTGTCTTGACTATAGACGAATGTACGTTTGTATTGCTATGTGCTGCAGAATATACACAATTCTTCGTCAGTCTGATTTTCTGTTTGAACACGTTAGTTTCTCGACCTCTTTGAAAAAAATAAAGGCTGGTTGTTTTGTGTTGTTTGGTCTTGTGAGGCATGCATTAGCCAATACATAGAAAATGGACAAGCCATGATGTTGACTAATAGTTAAGACACTGGTAATTTGCGAACACTTAAAACTTAACACTTGAAAACGCCCTGCAAGGTTAGAGTATATGGTATTCGCAAGCTGTATGACACTTGATTCAAAATCTATAGTTATTTCAGCGTTTGTAACGTGTTTTGACGTACGTTTGCGTGGTGTTGTGATATCCTTCACTTTTGTACTCGTTGCCTCTATGTAGTAAATGTTGAAGCTTTTCAGTGTTGCCTTTACGCATAGTCGGAGGATTCATATCTGTTTGCTGGTGGGTGCAATGTTCAGATGTCTTCAGGGATTGTTATCCTTATTTTACATTGTATCTATTTCGTTTGAAGACCTAAGATATGAGGACATAGGACAATTCATGATATAAACTACCCGTTCGGCAGCATCGGTAAGGTCATTGTCAGTATAGGCGATATACATGTTGTTGTAATGGTGTGGAAAATGAAGTTCAAACGTATAGCGTAATGTGTAATTGTTGCCATCTAATGATATTGTTAGGCACTTGTATGAGATGTCTGTTATACCATGGTATATTCAACCACGGATTCCTTTTTTTAAAAATGCGTGTTATTTTTCTACATAATTATGTTCTAATAAGTACTTATTTCCCCAAATTCAAAGAAAGTGTGGTCTGGAGACTGCATGGTTCTTTTAGCAAATTTCAAATCCAAATTTTGACTTATGTGTTTCATATATGGACCTTTGTTTTTACAAAATATGAAGATTGTGTGGTCTGTATTAATATCAGATCTTTTCTGGCAACAACTTTTTGTTTCTGTTATTACTGTTTCATTTATTTTTAAGGTTTGCTTTATAATTTTTCATTCCTTTCATTTTGAGTAATTATTAGCCAATAAAAGTATTTACTTTCAAAAAAATTCTTTGCAAAACTAGGGGTAAAAGTAATAAGAGTTTTAACATGAAATTGAATCTGCTAAAATGACGGTTTATCGCAAAACCTCCCTCATTGCAAGATATTTTGGTTACCATCAAATGTGTCAAAATGAGTTTTTATATTTTTATGCATTATTCCGGATGTTTCAAAACTCTTCTTTTTAACAGAACATGTGTTTAAGTTTTTGGCAGTCATTGATAGAGATCGACACGTTCCGGATTTGTGGGTGGCTTACAAATTCACGTCAATTTCATAATGGGTAATTGTTGCTTATTTGATGTTTATATTGCAGAAAAATCCGATAGGTGGCGAAGATTTCTTTCCGATAAGTTTTGATACGTTGTCAGTGTATTTTTTCTACTGAAAACGAGATTTTGAAACTGAAAACTAATGTAGAAAATGGAAAGTGAAACGAAAACATATCATTTTTGCAGATCAGGCTCTCGGACAAACGTTTTCAAGATGCGAGTAAGGTTACCTTTGGTAAATTGGTTTTTTGTTTGGGTTTTTTGTCTCTTCTGGCAAACGAAAACACACTCATTCCGATACAAATCTTGTTATGCACAAAACGAACAGATTGATTTTATTGATATGAATTGTTTTATCTCCGGGTTCGAAGAAACACCATTAATTACCAATACACCCTCGAAACCAAGTCTTTCAGCGGGGTACCGTCACACGTGGTTCGAACTTGAAGCATCCGCGCACCTGCGCACGATATTAGTATTCAAAACAGTTTACTGGCTTTCTCTTGATATGACATTTATAGTTTTGACGACATTACCAACATATTTTAGTTTAGTGAATTATATTTTGAAGGGTAGTTTTTAATACAAAATTCATTACACTTCGAAGCGTCTTGATTCTTTAGAAGCATCAAGAACTTTCAAGTATTGTCCGACATATTAAAACTTACATCAATACATTTAATAAATTGTAACTGTCGTGTATTCTGTCGTATATTGGTCATACATGCTATTCTATTCCAATTTCAGATAAACGATTCTAAAATGAGACATGTAGCAGAGATAAACGGAGCACCGCTGATACGATCTCGTGTATGTTCGAGGGTAGCCCTACAGGCTCGTGGCTCCACACCTCGACCGCACTTTCAAAACCACAACCCAAACACTGTAATCACATACCTGAAACAAATGTAGACATTTTGCATGATCATGTGGACTCAATAAAAATGCCAGAATTTCAGTCCGAAACCAAAACCGTCATCCACCAGCTCAGCATTCTGTGTTTTCAATATCGCGAAACTGACGACAAAAAACACATTTTGCTAAGTTTACCTACCATGAAAATTCTTCTACACTGATGGAACCAACTGCACACTGTTTCCGACTCTTGAAACACTGTAAATCAAGAAAACAAGCCCAGCTACAAAGGTTTCCATACCGTTTTTCAAAATTCAAATCTCCAAGGGTCCCTGTCAAAATGAAACTTGCATTCCCGGCTAATTTAGACAGACATGCTTTCGTACTTGGCAGCCATTACGTCACTAAGCAAGGTCAAGTCACTTGGTTTCACTTTCATCAAATCACTAAATCTCAATACTTGACAATGAAAAGCATATATAGCATGTATTAATATTATCAACCAAGACCATGCACTGGATCTGCATTTTACCTCTAATTTGTAAATTTAACCCTGGCCAATTCGTCACTAACAGCCTGAAACTGTATACTGCCTCCTTAAGAATCAGAAAAAAGTTTACCGGTTTAATGAATTGCATGTTTTATATGAACTTTAGTAAAAGCAATAAAACATCAAAAAAACTGTGTTTTGCTGTTCTTTTGCCCAAGACTGGACTTCAAAAATGTGACAAACAGTGCAATTTCAGCTGCACGACAGTCATTCAGCATTTGCAAGCAGACACTATTATGAACATGTACCAGTGCACTAAACCCAAATTTAGCCTCTGTTCCCCATATAAAACATGAACAGCAATGTTGAAAAGTGCATATAAAGGTAAACACTGGTGTCTGTCCAACTGCCATCAAACAACACTACAAATGAGGAAGGGTTTCCTTCGGCCCAAGCCAAGAGGCGCTGCATGGCTGAGCCCTGTCTGCATAAAATGAGAAAAGAATTATCAGATTTGACTCTGCATGCATAACATAAACTTGACTCAAATCAACCCAAACACACCATTCTAAGCAGCTTAACACATACTTAATGTGGCACAAATGGGACATACCCAGTTTGAGCCGAGCGGCTATTCCTGGATTTCTGTAAGAATGTGACAGACCGCTTGCTTGAAATTTCAATGTTTCGCGACAAATCTGCCACTATTTGTCACAAAGTCATATACGCTTTATCGCCAGTCCTAAGCAGACACTCTGCAGAGACCGACTAATCTTAATGTCAAACAATTTACAGTTTAACACAAACAGTTGACCGGGACGGCCTTTTACTCATTATGAAATGCTAATAAAAGTTCATTTAACATTAAAACACCTGTTATCATGTGTCTAATATGTGCAGATTGTTGAAAATGCCTAAGTGACTTCCAGTACCTTAAGTATTTTTTCTGGCATAATACTGCGACAAATCTTCAATTTAGGATTTTGAGAATTTTCATTTTGAATTACCTCCCCTTTTTTTTTGGTTTATTACTGCAAAGTGAACATGTAATTCTCCAATTTGACTGCATTTTCGTGCTGGTAACACACTGACAAAGTGTATAAAAGCAAGCAAGCACCTGCCATGAATACTTACAAAAATCACTAATTCCTTAAGGAGGCAGACTACAGTTTTCTTGGCTTTTCACACAACACTCGACTCCGCAACTTTCAAAACCACAACCCAAACACTGTAATCACATACCTGAAACAAATGTAGTACATTTTTAGCATGATCATGGTGACTCAATAAAAAAGCCAGTAATTTCAGTCCGAAACCGAAACCGTCATCCACCAGCTCAGCATTCTGTGTTTTCAGATATCGCGAAATCGACGACAAAATAACACATTTTGCTATGTTTACCTACCACTGAAAATTCTTCTACACTGATGGAACCAACTGCTACACTGTTTCCGACTCTTGAAACACTGTAAATCAAGAAAACAAGCTCAATGCTACAAAGGTTTCCATACCGTTTTTTCAAAATTCAAATCTCCAAGGGTCCCTGTCAAAAGAAACTTGCATTCCCGGCTAATTCTAGACAGACATGCTTTCGTACTTGGCAGCCATTACGTCACTAATGCAAGGTCAATGTCACTGGTTTCACTTTCATCAAATCACTAAATCTCAATACTTGACAATGAAAATGCATATATAGCATGTATTAATATTATCAACCAAGACCATGCACTTGGATCTGCATTTTACCTCTAATTTGTAAATTTAACCCTGGCCAATTCGTCACTAACAGCCTGAAACTGTATACTGCCTCCACAGTATCAGATACGAGTGCGTTCTGCCTTAGAGAGAGGGACTGGGCTTTACAGGTACCTTGCTATCTAAAGTGTAATGGTAGACAGGGGAGACTAAGACAACTTGAGAACCTTAAAGCACTTACTGGTACATAAAAGGTCGACGGAGATATCCGATAAATGGTAAAAAATGCTACGGAAAGCAAGTTGTGACAAAAAAAAACCATTTCAATATGACGCCCTGTCTATCAAAAGAAATAATGGAGAAATAAGGCCGCACTATTACATAGCAGAACATTCATTTTGTGGACGTTAAGAGTGGTTTTACAGTTAAAATATTCAACAGATGTTGTTTTACTTGTGTTTCTTTTGACAAGTTTTTTGTTTTCGGTATGTTGTATTTATGTTATTACTAAATGCACATATACATAGTAAAAATATGTTGAAGATAAAAACTTAAGTTTAACTAATACTTTATGTATACTTTAGAATACTGTCTTTGTTGCAGATATAGTAAAATATACATTTTCTGAAAATACAAATGTACATTGTACAATGTGTTGTTGTTGTTGTTTTTTATCCCATTTAAAGTAGTTGATGTAATTATCAACCAAACTGAACTATACATAATCTCAAAAGTGACCTAGCTTTCGGACGGGTTAATAAACTGGATATATGGATTAATGAAACGATTCGAAAATTCCATTCAATTTTTTCAAACAAAATTCCATCATGAATTTTATCATGATGGAATTTCAGTTTTACTGTGGTGGAGACATGTATCACAGTTAAGGGTATACAACAGTTTTATAAACATCAATTGAGCATCCAATTAAGCAACTAAATGTAGATGTAAAGATACCTGTGCGTTTCTGCATTAGTACATTTTAGATACACTGCAAAAACTAGATGTTTGGTAACTGTGAGCAGAACCTAAATCTGATGGTGTCTTTAGAATTATATGCAGACACTCTAAAATAAGACGTGAATTTGTTTTGGACTGTTTCGTGAATCAGTCGCAATCCATATATCCTCTGCATATTGACTGGATAAGATCAGCATTTGCATCAAGTTGTATCTAAAATTCCTTATGGAATTCAAGAAACATAATGCATTGATGACGGGCTACCGACGACAAACTGCAATAATTATTTGATAATAAAGATAAAGGTAACCAGTATGTGAAGAGAGGAGATGAGGGTCGCGATAAAACAATTAAAACAGAGGTAAAGACAATTATAAACCAATTATTTAGTAGAATGTATTACTACTTTGTACATTGACAAACTAGTAAAGATACAGGCTTACATTCCCTGTATTAATAATATACAAACAAAATGTACAAGACTGTATGACATCATGGCAAAAGTTTTTTATGTAAAAGGAGAGCATCTCAAAGATATGGTTAGTAGAAAACTAAATATAGAAATTAAGTAAAACTGTAAGAGTTGTTACTTGTTACATACTATAGCCAGGTTCTAACATAAGCTTTTTCACACCTTATTGTTCGTGCAAGTGTAACAACTCGATACAATCACTAATTTAATTAAATAAAAAGCCACGGTAAAGCTCAAGCGATCGTGTTTCCAAATTATATTTGAATAATAATGACGGACATAAAAGTGACTGATAGTAAATCACCTTTACACCGGTGATACCGAGTGATGCTTCATTTTGAATGCTTTATTACTAAGACGACTGGCAGCTGATCATAATGCCGATTAAGAAAAAAAAGATTCGTGCATAAAATATCTTTTAATGAGCCATCGTAATTTATAATAAAATTGGCCTGGTGCCTGGTTTTATTTTCTTATATGCATTTTTCTCAGAATTACACTTACGAAGAATTAGATGCCTAAAGTATGTTGAAATACATTTTAAGTAAAATAAATAACTGCCATTGAATATCCATAACAATATATATTTTGAACCACAATTGAAACATGCGATACGGGTCGCTTTGATTAAGCAGTTAAAAGTCTTTCAAACAATTATGTCTTATTAGTGTCCAGATGCTGTTAGTGATGGGAAAAATTGAATTGCAGAGTGGGGTTGACATAGAAGAGGGTAGTGCTGTGGTGGAGCTAGGGGCGGATCGAGGTGGAAAACAAAAAAATATTAAGGTGAGTCCTTTCCCGTCTTTGTTTGTAACACGAACATGTCTTAAAGTGTGTTTATTTAGTAACACAATTCTTTCTTGATCAATTTTCAACAACATTTATTACATAACATTTATTTATGCATTCACAGCTACTTCATCAGGAATTTGAAGGGGGATTTTAAGGTTTAAACAAGTAAAACGTTCAAAATAAAACTAGTTAAATAAATATCCGCAACTAATTCGTACTACTGTAGTTAATTGTATATATGTTCTTTAATTACAATAATCAGTATGTTGGAAAGTTATTTGGTGTTAATTCCATTCTTTGTAATGACCATTCATCAGAAAACATTAGATGTCGCCGTTACTAATGTGCTCTTCATGGTTAGAGAATAATTAACAATTTACTGTACAGTTTAAGGTTATGCCTTGTTTCGTCAGTTCTTCAGAAATAAATTACTGCTGTATTCGAATCGTTTAAGTGTCCTACTATTACTTTTCACATTTGAATAATTTTATAAAAAGGGTTCTTATCTCACTATATTTCTGTTCTCTTCTGTTCTGTACGCAGAGGTAACAGTTATTTAGAATATAGACACACACATTCAACTCCACTGCACAAAAAAGTAAACAACTGTAAGACTAATAACCCGTGTCTATATATGCATGCAAACAGTTTTACCGTCTAACTTGGTAGGTGTAAAAAAAATTTACATTTTATTATATATGTAACTGAGTCCACAATGACATCTAGCATTTAATTAATCACACTGTAAATGTGTTGTTTATGGGTTCCTTTTTATTAATAACATAAATATTACAAATCAGAAGTATTTATACCGCGTGATAGTCACTGCGGGATACAGAAAATAAGAACTTGATACAAAATCTGATGGCATCTTAAAAATTCATAATTAATATCACTGTATTTTCGTTACTGATCTGCATTGCACAGCAGAAATTTAAACACACTAACATATAATATTTGTATTTCCCAGTTTGTTTTACAATTAAGTTAACCACTAACAAAATGACCATTATAAAAATTCAATAACTGAAAAAGAAAAAAATATATGTCAACTTTATTCGCCCAGCCTCTGCGAACGCCGCAGTACAAATTCTGTTTACTTCTGATTAACATTTCATGTTAGACAAACTGTTTTCACTCTCAAGCACGTTGTAGAATAATTTCCTACCCACTAGCTACACAGATCAAACGAACGCTCCGCAGATTTTTATCCATGCTTAATTGAAAATGAAATCCGTCCCATCGTGGATGTTCTATCCAATATGGCGGCACTGACTGGTTTGCGATTCACAGACTGGTCCGCCCACCGGTTATCTGCTCTACTAACCATCCAATAAGACGCTTGACTAGGCGTGTGGCAAATCGCGAGCAAGGAAAATAACTAGATAGTTACATACGATACAGAAGATTTTGTATAATAAGGTGTAGATATTTGTGTATTAAGTTTTCGGCGTGTTTAACAACCAGAAAACAAGATACCGTTTGTTATACGTTTAGAACTATACAGCTGCACCGGCTTTGACTACCGAACGGACTTTTCATAGTTTTAAGTGTAATATTATAATTTTTAAAGTATAATAATTCTTCTTTTTTTAAAAAATAAGAACTTTTTGCAGTGCAATTATCTGTGGATTAACAAGAGCGAGCATCAAACACTGACATGTAGTTTTATATGACACTTGCTAAAATTAAATAATTAGTATATTGGAGAATAAAGTATACTAAATACAGACGGACACTTGCGATGTCATTCAGTCAGCCAGGATATAGACTGTCCCCGCCGTCACCTGCCGTCACAAAGGTATAATTGATATTTTACTATACTACCATACTGTTTCAAATATTTAAACATTAACAAATATCATATTTGTTTATAAAAAAATCATCAAATTCTAATTTGATAAAAGTTGCATTTCGCTTAAATGCGCCAATTCTTTCATTGCCAGTTTATGTAAAACACTTAACTGTATACTGGACTTAGTTGCATATTTTTATTATCAATGTTTAATTTGATATACTAATTTTCGAAAAAAAAACATGTGCTCTTTCGCAAGATACATGAAAATGTGTTAACATCCGCGTGCAGTCTACATACATGTACAGCTGGGACAAGGCCGTATTTGATCAACGCTGTGAGCCCTCGAGGACATAGATCAGTTTTTGTTGCCTTTTAAACTTGCAATTACTTGTAAAAATAGCGTAATATCATTTAAATAGTGTCAATCTAAAAAGGATGAGCATTGACTGGTATTATTTGTACTAACTTGTGACTTAAACTTATCTCAAAGGCACACTGTTTCATGAAATAACATCAAACTCATTTAGATGTCTCGATTTTATTAAAAAAAAATTTTTTATAAGGAAAAACAAAACAAAGAGTGACGCCATAGAGATTATTAGCACTTGTTTAAGTGAAAGTGTTGCCATGGAAAATAACAATAAGCAACCTAAATTAGTTGTAATTTCATCTGGAAAGTACATGTAGTGTTAAAAGTATGTTTAAGTTCAATTATTTTTCTAACTATTAGGTGTGCTTTTCGTTAAAATTGTGTTGTTCCCGTAGAATGATACTAGACAACTAACAATTAAATTATGTAAAGAACAAATGTTCCTAAAGTCATTAACAATATGCCAGCGTTGTGAAAGTACAAACTTTATTTCCTTTTTCCCCTTTAATATTTTATCAGTAGCTACAAACAGTAGAAACAAAGCAATTGTCTGTCTAATTGTATTTGATTAATCCTATAATCACAATGGAAACATAGTCAAAGCTCCATGCAACTTGCAGAACCTATCGCGTGACTTATACCACTCCAACCTTTAATAAAAGCACGAGAGATCTTTGATAGCTTGTTGCATTTCTTCCTCGTGTGGTTTTTAAATAGTAATTTGTGCCTGTAACGCCAGGACTGAAAATAAAAATGATATTTAACTGCGGTTTCAGCTCGAATTTATCACCAACAAATCTTTTAATCAGTTAATTCAGCCATATGTTACCAATACATTTAATGTATTAGAACGTGTGTGTCGATTTGTTGCGGGCTTTCAAACCGAGCTTCGACATTGCTGTCGTAATGTTCCTGTATTCATACATTTTACAAAATATTTAGATGAATCTTTTCATGATCAAACACAAAAAATACCTTTGATTGTTTATAGATTTTTAAACACAAGTCGTATGGAATACCCGCTGTGATAATAATCGAAGTTTTCCAAATGACATGAATACATGTACATATTTTCTTAAAGAAGCGTATCCGACAGAAGTGAGTTTGTATGCTCTGTCGAGTTCAAGTTAATCATGCTCAAAATTCCATGCATATAAAAAAATAATTTTAACGTGCATGTATACACTCTGCTAAGTGACCTGATGACTGTGAGAGTACAACGGACACTATTTTGTTTAACACATGTCCTGTCTTTATGTTGGATATTTCGTTTTTTCTCGTCTTCTCATCGTGCTCTCCAAAATTTAATTTGATTTGTTTATCGTTTTGTTTATTCATTTACTCATTTATTCATTTCGATATACATGTATATTTTTATTTTGTGTGTCAGTTGACGATATGAAATGTCAAATGCATTAATTATGTATTTCATAACGCAGAGTACTAATTTTAAATAATTTGGATATTTTTTTCAATTCATTCTATGTAGGTATTCAATTAAAAAACTGAACGCGAATTGAAGCATATATTTTAAACATAAAAAACCTTTCAGTGCTTGCAATAGGAACGCTTTGAATTAGAAAGATTTTTACTGATTAAATAAGGGGAAAAATTGCGGCAAAAATGAGAAATCGTAATCTTTCTTGATTTACTTTTTAAACAATAGACAAAATGAAAATTTCATGATATAGAATCGTTGCCCTCCATGATTGACTTTGTATTAATTTAGATGATTTATACCTCAACGCACATTTTTTTTTTGCATGCGATGCCATTAATTAATTTATAAGTAATATATACCAAAATGGCGTGAGATCTCAACACAGAGTGACAGTTTTCTATCGCTGTCGATCTGCGAGTTAATGTTTCATATGAAAAAAGTACGAAAGGAAAACGTCGTCTGCTGCACGTCTGCAAATGAGCTCCAAAAAACGTACACACATTCGGAAAGCATCACGCAATGTCACTCTCGTGTTTTCTTAAATCATCTGGTATTTGAATACACATTTCTTTGATTGAGTATGCTAAATCATAACATATTTCTTCAGAAAATAAACAAGTTACTTAGTGAAGGTAACGGGAACAGTTTCAGTTGTGGTTATGTATTGTTTACTGTTTATTTCATAACTCTTTAATGACATCACTTTATAAACAGATCATGTGAAATGTTAATGCTGTACGGTATTTATGTAAATAAGTTGTTGGGACATTAGATTGTTTGACTTTTGCACACTAGGACATTTCCTTTCCCTTCCTATGTTCAATGACCGTACAAATACTTTCTGTATTGAAAAAAAAACGGTATCAGCGAATGCATTTTTGCATTTTAATTATTTTGGCGGTTATCAACAGGAACTTGATAAAAACATCAAAAACAAAAAAGCGTAACACGTTTAAACATTTTATATCTTCGCATGCGAGACAAACCAACTGTTTAGACGAGATTACGATGGGTGCCATTTAATTGGAAACCAAGTGCTTAGCAACAATTGTCCAACTTCGCGCCGTTTTCTGCGGGCTGAAATATCCCATGTTTCGAACATTGCACCAGTAGTCCGATAACGCTCAGATATGACGAGTGCCACTAACTTGAATACGTCATCCGCGTAATTAAAATGACATAACACGTAGGCTGCCTTTAATGATCATTAAAATTATAATTGTCACTTGGTGATTACCGCTGATTATTGCTCGTTTATTTCAAGATTATTACTGCATGTGGTGAGGTGGGTCTCCAGCGCAGTTAACAAGCTTCAGCAATTAATTGCGAATAAACGCGATGTGAGCTCTTCGGTGTAATCGCTGCTATCGAGTTACGTTACGGTACGTTAACAATATTTTCCATTTTCATCAATGATTTTATGCATACAAGATATAGCTTATGCAAACTTATTACAGTTTGACACCAGTATTTTGCCGGCGTCAACTTCGTGTTGATAGTTTTATTTCAAACCACTCATGAGATAATCGTTCTAAAAAATTTCGAAGCTACTGAATTGGTTTCATTGATATTGTTTTGCCTTGATTCCTAGAAAGGAATATTCAAAAGTGTGACAAGTGCATGGGGGGAAAAGCTGTTGCATTTATGGAAGAAGTTGTGTGCTCGAACAATTTAGCTAGAAAGTACAATAAATAAAATAGGGTCGAAAGACATACAATGTAATACAGTTTGCTTATTTTCATACAAATAAGGTACACTTTATTTTGTCGTATATTTGACGGAAATTTCCGTTTTAACATGAAAGAGTACATGTACTATCAAATATGTACAAACGTGCTTTTTAAAATTTCATTACTTCGCCATCATAGATATCTCTAGTTTTTTTTTGGTTCTGTTTTAATTCATTTACGGTTATACTATCTTATGACAGCAGACGACATAAAACTGAAAATGATACGTTGTATTTGTGTTACTAAATCGGGTTTAATTTACTTTATTAACAGAAAAACATGACATAAAAATACACATATCGCTGCAATCCTATACACCGCTTCCTGTGTGCTGTGAGCCGACCTCTTGTAGTAGTTTGAACCCTTTAAACAAATCGCACCGAAAAACCATCTCCTAGTTTTCAACTATATGCCATAGTTACAAAATGGCAAAAACATCGCAAAATACTGAACGTTTTCTTAATATTTGATGAATCTCCAGCATTTGGTTATCGAAACGCGATGAGAAATATATCAGATAAAAATCATAATGATAATAATTTTGATTTCATTGGCTTAGTACAATATTTTCTTATCTATTTTTTACCGAAATTAATTCAGACGACAGTTGTCCGGAAGAACGTTTGACAGAGACCGAAGTTAGCTTTCAAATTTTTGCATGGAAATAACTTAGATATTTGTTATTTTTTTAGGTAATGTTTTAAATAAAACTTTATTTGTTGACTGAAGATACAATTTATTGTTAGAAGTAAATTAAGTTAAGCTTTACCCTTCTTGAAGCAAATTTTACTCAACTTTGAGACAAGAGTAAATTTTAATCTGCTTGCACAGCCGTCTAATCGTTTGATATTTAGTTTGTACATTTTCAGCGAAGATCTCTTTGAACGACTAATAAATTATAGTATTGTCCGAATTCGAACTTTAAAAGGGTTAATATACGGCGCTTTCTGAGGGTATACGATCCTCATTGAAGGTGAAAGAAACAGAGCGTGGACTGAATTAGAAACGATGTACATTGTACGCCTGCATGTGAATTAATGCGTACCATACTCACTAGATTATACAGATACGAATCAACGGATCAAAAGTACAAGTTGTTGTCTGATCTTTACAACATGCGAACAATAGGATCCGCATGTCCGAACAAAAACGAACAACAAACTAAATTGAGATTAAATCTAGTATTTATTTATTTACATACACCATGTCTAATTAATTGGATTAGATGACATGATAAATTGGTCACTATCGGATATGGTGGATCAGAATACCAGGAGACTATTGCAATTGGGTTGCCGCAGGGGTCGGCACTCGGATGTTGCCTGTATAAACAAGAATTTATCAGTGTTATATGGTTTTGATATTAATTAATTATCGATCTTGATATTTTCAGATCATATTAATCGAGCATATTCCTTTGTTTTAATACCGTTTGCCCTAACAGAGGTTTATTAGTGTTTGAAATGTCAATCCACATTTGAGTGACATTACTAATGGTATTCCTACGTGTGTTAAAATTGTCGATACCAAAGAAATCTTCCTTTCATGTTCTGTTAACAACTTCATTTGAATCCAGACTTTCAGCTATTGAACTTTCAAAATTCATTTAAAATTTCAACGATTTAATTGCTGTACCACATGTTTTGAATTGTGCGTTTATGCTTTCATTTATAGATGTTTTGCTCAGCTTGATTGTTTATAGTTTCATAAAACACTGAGTTCAATATAACTATAATCAGATTTTAAACAAAATAATTTGTTTGTTTTTTCAGATGACTACGCCCGGTTCTGTGACGTCATCCAGAGCATGTTGTGAGAATGGGCGTCCAATCATGACGGACCCGCACACGGGCCAAACGATATGCTCTTGCCAGTACGGCACAGCCCTTCTAAATTACTCAAGGGTGCAGGGACTACCTGAAGGTGTTTATGGGGCTTCGGCCGCGGCTTATGCAGCCGGCGCAACACAGGGTTACGTTCCTCTTGGAACCGAGGGGTCAGCCTTTTATTCACCATTGGTAAGTGAACTCTAAAAAATGCATTTCGTTTTTATTTTAACTCTTATCATAAAATGTATTTCAGTAGGTATCTTCCAACTGTTTTCTTTTTTCAATGTCAGAAATTTCTATGGACTGATGATTGAAATCGCATAATGGATGAATGTTGTGGAAGTTTCGCCTAGGGCTTGATGGTACTTAGTAAACGTCCGTGATATTGAATGAATTTATATATTAGAGCACTGTGGTATTCTGAGCATTAATGCACTCTTTGAGACAAATACCGCAGTGTTCACGATTACCATAATATTTACTAGAGCAGTGCTGCTCTTAGATGGATTATGGTATATGCCGGTGCTCTAACCCGCCCTAAATGATACTAGGACTGCTTCTTGACAACTCGTATGCCCAGTACTCCAGCAAGCAAACTCTTAAGGACATTTCTCTGAGAAGAATCACATGACAAGCCTCAAGCCAGTCCAAAACTTTACAAGAACATTGTATACCATGATCAAACCAGCCAAAAACTTTTATATCTATTAAAAAAGCTTTAAAAGCCTTGAAAAACAACAGATACAACAGTTAACATGAATACCAGATTTTGCCGTCAGAATACCGGACACCTTTTAACTTCCATAATTTTGCTATACAGATGCAAGCTTTTGTTCATCAAACGAAATTCGTTTCTCTATGAACTTTAAGAAATGTCAAGGTCAGTCCGCGATATAGCAAAAGTCCTCTTGTCTTGCATTAGTGTTTAGCCCTGAACAAGAGTTATATCACTGTCATTTGTAAACTGGTCTTCAAGGGAAAAAAATGACAACCCTTAATTATACCTCCAAAGTATCTTAAACAAAACAGGCATAGACCGACAACTAGTACAGATTTATCGATTTAGTTGAGAAAAAAAAGAATCATGCATGGGAACTGCAACATGTTATAACTGAAGTAGCTTTATACTGATATGAATACACCGTTTAAAATTCCGGTCCATTAAAGGTGTGCATTTTCACAATAAACTTAGTCAAAAAACGTAATCGAACAATTTTCAAATACGAAATCAATTCATCAACGATGCAAATAACTTTGTTTCAAAATGATCTGATCGAAATAGGGTTACGACCTGCGAATAAAACACCTGTCTTACTAAAAATATACGCCACCGATATAACATACCCTAAAACAATAGCGAACAATCACGGTACGCTGCGACACATTAGTACGAACTGTTATCGGGACGAATCGCTAATCCGAATGTAATTATCTGAAATATATCTGATTAGACCTACAATTAATTCTTTATGAAACAATTATGCCTTGTACGGGGATGAACGCGGGTATGTCAACATGTGAGATCAGTGTAATTAAGACACCATTGAAAATCAATTTGTTTATGTGTGGCAGGGAACAAAATAGACAGAAATCGTTTTGCAAATCTTGAACGCGCCCGTGACTTCCCAGCCGCATAACATATACATCAAATGACTCATAATATCAGTCATTGTCCATTCAGATTTGTTCTTAATTCGGAAATGTAATATAAGTAAAATATCAAATCAAAATTATAACTATCAAATCCTGATTGTATTACATATATAGAAACTATTTAAAAAAAACTACATGTATTAGATATGGTAAATGGGAGAAAGTTAACCCTTTTTTAGGAAATTAAGTTAGCCGTTATTGAGAAATAATTTTACTAGCTGCAGTATTTATTTGTCCATATCAGTAAATAACCTAATATTACGTACATGTATTGCTTTTTCCGAGCGCGCGTGTGTTCGCGAATAGTCATTGCGGTTTATTCTATCTGCAAATTACTCAGTGGCCCTGAAAAAAGAGTGATGTTTAACGTACAAAACGTAATCGAAACCTCAAATTTAGTGTTTATGTGATTCAAATTGTTTTTTTTTTCCATTTGAAATATGAACTACTGACACTGCTCAAAAGGAGCACGCTTGTTTGCAAAAAAATGTCTAATTTATGCGTGTATATATTTTATGTATTTTTTTTCTTTTTCTTGATCCCCACCGTCTCCCGTCAACACTTTCTCTCTTACATAATAGCATGTGTAACACGATAGATGCAGGGTACATAGGTCATACGTGTACAATGTCATATGACATGACAAAAATGCATAATTCAAGTTTTAAGTACCCGAAGATACACGCACACGTCATGAAAAAGAAGGTGTTCGATTAAAAGACGGAACAACGCGGTAGAATTCGGTAGACAGATTTCCGAGTTGCCATGTTTATTCAATAAACTAATTTAACATGACATTGAGCCCCCAGTATCAATAATGATTATCCACAAACTGAAAGAGTCCGCTAAATAATTACCTCTACAGAAAGCACGAAAATATTGTGATGCGCCATCGCCATTATCAACATCACGTTTGATGTGAGATCCAGTAACATGGAGGCTGTCCGGTGGGGTTAAAGGTCAGCCTCGCCTTCTTTGATTTTGACCTGCAGGGTTGACCAAACTGCGCATTCAGACAAGATCTCAGTTAATAATTTTTCGTTTATCAATTCAGTTTATAACAAGGAACGTGAGACGTATTTAATTGAAGTTAATCAAGACATTGGTGCATTTTTATTTTTCAATAATAATTTTATAACTTCATTATTTGTGACTGCGGTTATTTAGATAGAATTCTTGATTGTGGCGTGCTTTGAGAAAATGGCAAATTATCATGAAATAAGAAAAATAACAGCAAAGCAGTTCAAGAAAATTGCATTAAACATTTTTATGTGCAAACTATACATATAAATGTGTGCGATTGAGATATGTTTCCATGTTACAAGGAACACTTATAATCACCGTGGACGAAATAATCTAAATTCCTTCTTCTTTTTGATAAACCTATATAAACAAAGATATCTCAAGTGCAGTAATGTACATTTCTTCTGCTTTCATTACTCATAACATACAATGTTCATTACTTTTGACAAAAACAAGGCATTATGCCTAAATAGACTGTTCAACATATCTAAGTGCCATAAACATGGAGATGTTTTCGCCCCCATAAACTTGTAATACAATGTTCAAGCCACCTGTCTCGACACTCATACATACTACTTATATTAGAGCTGCTAGTTGACTTGAGACAGTAAATGGTTGATACCCGGCTTATCAGTCCGATTCCAACAGCGCATTTCTAGATATTATCTATAAATTATGAGCGACGTAGCGTTGTATGACATTTTGTCTACGCCGAGGACGTATAAACATCACTTGTGCATACTTTCTACAAATCTTGGTTCTGACATTTATTCAGATTCTTCCCTCTTTTTCTCTTTTCCTTATTTCAAATTTAGATGGTTTTTTTCACATTTGCGTGTTGTTTTTTTTTCGTTCCGCATATAAAAACTGAACTTTACTTTTTTTACACGTTCACCTTTCCTGAAATAATTAAAAATACTGAATAAAATACATAGATTTGAAAGAAATGTATATTAATATAGCTTATTTTAAGTAAAATAAAATGTTACTGTATCTATTAAATGTTTTGTTACTGTTGTTGAATTAACTGCAGTTAAGGCTATAAATTGATTTTAACAACAAAAATCTTATTCTAAAAACTTTTTAAAAGCCGTAAACTTTAAAAACTTGCTAAAAGGCCTTAAGACATCGACGATAATTAAAACAACAAACGTGATACATGATAATGACGAACATTTTGTTACGTAAATACTTATTTTATTTTTAAAATGTAATGAAAACAGGGCTGATGTGACGACCACGCTCTTAGGAGGTATTCACATCATGTTATCATATAAAATTACGCTTTCGTACCATTATACGCAACTCATTTTATTAATCTTATTATCTTATTAATGCATATGACGATATTTTAAATGATAGCTCTATGTTATCGTTTACAGATATTTTAGCAGGCAGTTTCCAAAAAAAATGTAGTGAAATGTTAAACCACAGAATAAAGTCTTTATCATACACAAGAGTTCTATTTTCACGCATGTGTTATTTTCATGCGGCTCCTGAGCGAGAACCATTTATCTTTGACAAATTTTGATTGGCTACTCATTTATTTTGTGTGAAATCCTATTTCTCAGCAGCGGGAATCCGGCCTCACTTTATTGTTCATAGGGTGCTAAAATTTGATATTTCAAACATCCACATGCCGATTTTTGTTTTCTTTGCCAAATTGGATTTGACTGTTATATGTTCGCATAGGTTTTGCAAAGCATCTTTACACGTCAAAAGTCATATTTCATCATAAATCAAACAAGCTAGAGCCCAGTTAGAGTTCATCAGATTTAGTTTTCCTATTAAATGTTCACTTCTGTCCTGATAATAAAGTTATTAATCAATTGTGAGTGGCTTTTCTCCGTGCATGAACTCATTGAAACTGTCATATTTGCGGTCACTATAAGCTGTCTAAACGTTTTAAATGATTTCATTTTTCAAGGCCAAAACCTTTTTTTTTTAATATTACGTTTGAAATGAAAGCTATAATATGTATTTTAGAGTGGTTTCGTTTATTTATGCAACAGGGGTATCTATTTTGGATACATTAAAATAAAGAAATTAAAAGTTTTAACAATTTTTTGGACATGGGAAATAGTATTTAAGTGCAAATTATCATTATTTTATCGTATATCGTAATAAAAATATTAATGTTTTCAAAATTGTTAATTTATTGTAATTTGTTTTTACTTAGGCAAACCCTGCAGCCTTTGATATGAAGGAAGGGTCCGAGGCATGGAGAGCACTTGCTGCACAAGGGGGCTGTTTCCCGTATGACCCCAGTATGGCAATATATCCGTACGGAACTGGGTATGTTTTAATGTTTCAATTACATTTTCTATTTTTCAACTCTTACTTTATTCTAAATCTAGAACTATCCCTCTGCTCTGACTTATTTTAGATCGAGAACTATCCCCCAGCTCTGACTTTATTTTAGATCCAGAACTATCCCTCAGCTCTTCCTTTATTTTAGATCCAGAACTATCTCTCAGCTCTGACTTTATTTTAGATCCAGAACTATCCCTCATCTCTTCCTATATTTTAGATCCAGAACTATCCCTCAGCTCTGACTTTATTTTAGATCAAGAACTATCCCTCATCTCTTCCTTTATTTTAGATCCAGAACTATCCCTCAGCTCTGACTTTATTTTAGATCCAGAACTATCCCTCAGCTCTGACTTTATTTTAAACCTAGCGTCATAATGGTCAGAATTATACATTTTGTAAGCATATATTCTTGAACGACAAACTATTACTTTTTTATTTTTCTGTCTGTGTGTTTAGTTTGTTCACATTTTATGTATGTATAAACTCGTGTTTTGTAATTTAGTTCTTTTTACGTTTGTCCAACCTTATATTAGATTTTGTAATAATGTTTCATACAAAAATTTATATACAATTAAAGCAGAATTACTTGGAAAACTAATTCGATATTTTACGTTATGTACAATTTTTTTACGTTTGTATCTTTCTACAAATTGTCAAAAACATAAATAGTATTTTTTGGAGAATTTAACTAATTTGAAGGCTCTCTGGGAACAATTATTTAGCTGTGAAATAGTTTGCAAGTACAACTCGCAAAAAATGTTGCCTTACCATTCAAAATCTGTAATTTTATTTGTTTTTGCGGTGATTTTTTTCTGTAAAACGTCACACGATGTCTTTAGGCGATTACAAGCAGAAATCAATGGACAAAATAACGTCATTCTTTGACATCATCGGGACTTAACATCTACAATTCTTTTAAATTCTTTAAATTTTTATTCATTAACAACTTAGACTATACTTCCTGAATACCGCAGAATAAAGTCAGGATAACAGACCTAGATAATTCGAATCACATTTCTGAGGGAGAAGATATTTACAAAGTGAAGGTTTAAACACGCGACCAGCATAACAGTTTCTGCGTCCCTTGTGATGTGTTTTAAAAAAAAAAAATGCTTTTCCATGAGAAAACACATCATTCTTTACAGCAGTGCTTTCAGTGAAAAAGATTGCATCAGATATCTCTAATAAGTGAATAATGTAAATTTGATGAAAAGTGAATTTATGATACAAATGTTAAAAAGGATCAATTGTCTTTTAAAGGCATACGCTAATTAACAATACTCCTGCGGTGTAAAAATGTCATAAAGGGACTTGAATATTTAATATCAAGACATTGTTCCCAATGCGTTGACGTTTGTATTACATGGCTCGGAAATCATTATCTCAAAGGCAAAAATTTAATATAACTAGCGCAAATCAAAAAAGAGAGTAATTCAGAAATTGTTTCTGTTTGCGTTTACACAATTAAACTGCGCTTTGTTTTTCGTCTGCACGTTTCATGCACGTGCGACAGTGAACACAAATCATTAACTCAATATCTGTTATACCCCTGTCTAAGTGATTACAGTGAAAAGCATTTTATAGCCAATTAGAGACAAAAGATGGCAAATATTGAAACGCTCGACAGTAGCGCGCATTTCATGCCCTTTGCTATTGCCTTTCACTGAGCATAATTTATCGTCTTAAATGACACTATCCCCGCTAATCGGGAAGATTTTATCGCCCGTCTTTGTTCAGCGCTTCCTATCTATAAAATACTAAATGTTCCATAAACTACCATCAGCTTCTCCTTTGTAGGTTTGACAGCTGTTGAATAGTATACCAACACATAGCCCGATAAGGACATTAACACAGCTGTAAAAAGTCACAATTTAAGGTTTCATGTTTCACATAATGTTAAACAGAGGTGTTTCTATTCATCATATCACGGTTAAGGACATTTTTATTATATTGCCGTCAAATTTTTTGACATAACACATGCGAAGCTGAACATGCAGATTATGAAAATGACATGCCTACATTTATCCCATATCTCGCTTGTCTTGGCTTGATCTTTATAAGATTGAATAATGGGATTAAAAGTTAAGGAGTATGGGACATAAATATGTGAAAATTTAGGACTGTCAACTGAAGCATCTGTCCACAATTACGCAAACAACAATTAGTTAACTTAACGGTATGACTTCCGTAAGCTTTTGTCATTTATTGCTTTAACGAATTTGCGTACTTGGAGATACAGAACATCTGGTTGTACAATAGCGAGCACTTCCGGTTATCATTCTGCAGTGAGAAGCACTTCCGGGCACCTGCCTAAATTGCAGTACTTTCGGATGATACTTTTACGCTTGCAGGCTTTTCGATCGTATACGTATAAATAGTGCGTTTCGCTTTTTGCCGTTGCAATCGAATTTATATATAAACAATAATTGTTTTAGATCTTAGTTGGAGTCCTGCAAAAACCCAGTATTTGTTTTAAACATATTGGCTCCATTAGAATTGTTGACTTGAGTGAAATAAGATGATGTAATCCGTTCTGTACAACAACAGTACCTTGACAGAATCCGGTGCATTTGAAATAAACAACATGCTGAAAAGATCCATCAAAATTACAAACAATTCGCTACAAACAGGAACTATCGATATATTTAAAATGCTAATCGTAAATTCTATATACAATTTATGTATTTTTTCTTTTTTTAGATATGGCGGACTTGATTTGAACGCCAGACGTAAAAATGCCACACGTGAGACCACCAATACTTTAAAAGCATGGCTGTACGAGCATCGAAAAAATCCGTACCCAACAAAAGGAGAAAAAATCATGCTCGCTATCATAACAAAAATGACACTGACCCAAGTATCGACTTGGTTTGCAAACGCTAGGCGACGGCTAAAGAAAGAGAACAAAATGACGTGGTCGCCACGTAATCGATCAGAAGATGACGTAAGTGGCGACGAAGATATGGATAGTAAAACAAATGGCAATGATTCCGATACGTCACATGCAAATACTTCGGCAGACGACAATCATGGTAGGTTTGACTTTGTTACTATAAACACTGAATTAAAAAAAGAAAGATACAAACGACTTTAATAGTTTTGTCCATTGTTACTTCATCAATATTTTTTTCTAAATTCAAAAGTGCAAGTTTATATTTGGAGCTATGAAGAAAGGTTTCGTGTGATAAGTTTCTAATATATATATGTAGGGAAATATATGTGACCCTATAAATATGGTGCAATGCCTTCTCCAGTTTTTTTCCAAGTGCACTATAGTGTCTTGGAGTCGATAACCGATTACAGATTTACGTTTCTTTATTTTCATTTTTTCTGCATTTTGTTTTTTAGACAAATTTGTAGAAAAGCTTTTTCAAAAGTCCATAGTGTGAATGTTGTAAAATTTGCGTCAAAATCAATGTACATCACTTACTTATGCAAGTTGACTGAGCAGAATGCAGATAGACGGAATATATATATGCACTGTTTGCCATAACTGATAGAACAAATGACAATGTTGTGAAGTATACATGTTAATAAATATTTTCAACAACAAAAAAACATGAAATTACAAAATTAAAATTTTTGGTACGTATTACCGCCATTACGCGGCGAAGATTTACGTTGCAAAAAGTTTACATATCTATATACATTTACAGTAATAAGGAAATTACAATAAATATGATGGAATGTCTTACATTGTTTATCATCATATACTCCGGGGGCAAAAAAGGATGTTATAAACATGAAAATTAGCATTAAAATGCATCATACAAAATGTATGATTTATAAAAGTCATTGTTAAACAAAATTGGATTCATCAAAATACATACAACAGTGAAACAAATGCCTCTAAGCTTATATTTGCATGCATTATGTAATCTGTATTTCATAATTCATATTCTATCATAAAAACACATCAAAGTTATTATATTTACTTTTAAACACATTCGTCTTTGTACGAATAAATAGATATCATAATCGAGTAATAAGAATGCACATAATTGCATTTGTAAGCAAAAACGTATGTATAATATATATTAATGTCAGGCACTTACACGATTTGTCTTCAACATTTTCAAATATAAATTAAAACAAAATGAATTATGGCGAGTTTAAAGCTGCTCGCTTTCAGTTACCGTTGAAAAAAATAGATTTTGTCTTTAAATTGACTTACTGATTCATATGTATAAAACTAAAGGCTAGAATCAAAATATAAGCAAGAATCTAATTAGGAATTTGCGGAAATCGACTGAAAATGTCGGTTACACGGCACCGGTACACTATATGTGATACTGAAATTTCAATTTTTGCCAAGTTTCTGAATTTGGAAGCGTATTTTTTTAAATTTAGAGATATACGTGACAGGAATTTATACTGGAGCCTTTTTATATGACCATATGTTCTAAAATACGCTATTTACATACAGTTTGAATAAATTTATTTTTTTACCAAAATTTGAGAGCGAGCAGCTTTAAAAGGGAGGCAATTCATTATATATTCAATATACGTTCCCATGAAAAATACAGCTAAATACAAATGACAATGTTGGCATGATTTGAAAAAGGGAGATAACTTTATTCAAAAAGCACTATCAGTCGCACAAAAATATTGATCTATTGTTACAATAAAATTTAGCCTCAAAGGAGCAAAAACTGTACAAGAGAACACAATAAAACCGAGGTAAAACAATATGTTACAACAAATTTCATTGATATGTAGCTGTAAATAGCATTCAGAGGTGTAATAAATATAAATGACAGACCCATTATTTCATTCATAAATGGTTTATCATGTACTTAATGTGCCTATAACTTTTTTTTAAAGGATTGTGAATCGAGTTTAATATTCATTTTTATTTTCACGTAGCTTTCACAACATATGTTGCCGTACGTACTTTTTGGTTAGGACTAATGTCACAAAGAATCCGAGTTGCATAAGAGATTTCACGATTGATTGACACCTTGTTTTGTTAAGTCGTCTAGAATCAACTAGAAGTGCTGCGACGTATATAAAGTAGTTTTAACTAAACGGAAAATAGATTTTTGAACCTTTTATGTGTGGTAAATTTTAGAGTAGAAAACAGTCTAGCAGAGTAAATGATTAGTACACAAATAATTTTCTGTTCTTTTATCATAGACACATGAGGAGGGAGATGAATTTTAAATTAAAATTAACTACAACACTAAGAAATATTTACCCCTTCGGGAAAGACTGAATTTAGTTGTCTTGGTTGCTTGTTTAAAGCCAAAATCAAGAAAAACTAAATTAGAACTTTCAATACAAAGTACAAATACACGAATGAGTTGGTCATTGTCAGTCTGAATTCAGATCACTATAGTTTCCACAACCCTTTCTTTTTGTACCAAGCACTGTTTGGCACTCTGAAAATGGTGGAGGGTTGGACTTTTTCTTAATCGAACTATAAGTCTAAACGTATTGTAGAAAAGGGTTTAAAATATACTTTGACAATACATTTACTATTGTAATATCTATTTTTAAATTTTTCACATAAGTATTACACATGTTATATATGATGCAAGTAAATGTAAGAACTATAATCTTCTCGGTATTGCGTATTCTGAGAAAGAAAGTGGAAAACTTTGACCGAGCGTAGAGAAGGTCTTGAGGTACATTGAATATAACCTTCTCTGTCCGGACCGCCCTGATAGTTGGTCGAGGAAAGGTCTGTTGTACTTGTGGCACCGTAACAAACGAAGTGAATTACTAACGACATAAGTAACCGTGCTAAAAGACATTAGGCAACGAACACCCGTTAACGCAAAAATCATCGAACACTGTAGCAGTAAACATGTCTGTTTTATCCACGAGCGGAAACAAGTTGTTTGATTTCACGATAACCGACAGACGTTTTATCCAGGAGCAAATGGCTCGACCCTTTGCAAAATGTTCGCTGGTTATCTGAGGGGGGATCACTGGATAAGAGTTAATATCTTAAATGAATCGGTAAGCGATACATTAAGCTCTTTGTATAGACATACTACTTTAACACGTCAACATTACGACAGAAGCCAGAAATTCGTGTCAGCAACCGCCATTAGATGAATTACATCATTGTATATACTCCGATAACCATCGAAACCACTGCCCCCAAATTGTAAAATTAAACTACTTCATTTAAATAATATTTGTGAATGAACGTTTCCGTACATAAATCATCTTCTATTTGATTATTGTGTACAAGGCTTGCTGATTTGCTATCCCCAAGATCGATCATGCAATCACGCCACACAAGAAGCCTCGGTGAAGAAGACCTACATGCCAAATGTTCCAGGTGCGAGGGAGTCTTATCTTTTAAGATGATTTTGCTTGTAAATAATTCAAAATCTCTACGTTGATACATTCCAAGATAATATGTAACAC
Organism: Saxidomus purpurata; assembly: GCA_022818135.1. Lineage (NCBI taxonomy): Eukaryota > Metazoa > Mollusca > Bivalvia > Venerida > Veneridae > Saxidomus > Saxidomus purpurata. The sequence goes on from JAFMSR010000012.1 coordinate 8,704,093, forward strand.
AATCAATAATTATATCTTTTTAACACAGATATAAATAAACACATACATAAAATGATTTTAGAATGATTCAACAGAAATGTATCTGCTCGGCATGTCAATCTATTTGCTTAGAAATTTATGTCTCTCGCCAGGGTTACAGTTTGTTGGCAAATGTTTTCAGAATTCGTTACAATTCAATCTTCTAAAATACTGAAATATTTTCACTTCTGTAGCAGCTTATTTAGTGGCATTTATTGATTTTGATGAGTTTCGACATTTAGATGTTCAAGTCACTTACTGTCTGAGTATTTTTTTCAGCGCATCGCCCATTTGCTTACAATTTCGTGATATGAAAAAACTGACAAGGTTTGAATACTGCCGTTCAAAAGCTTGAGTTTATGTTTTATCATACATTTCTATAATGATACCTGTTAACCCGTTCTGTTGCACCATTGCCATGTGGCTGTTTCATTAACGCATATTTAAACTAAAAATATTAAAGATTTAAAGACAAATCAAATTACAACCGAGACTTTTGTGCTGTATTTTAATCAAAATAGATAGGAAACATACAAATAATTTCCAGATGTTTTTTTTTCATAGCACTGATGTGCAAATCAAACGGGCATGGTAGAACACAATAGAACATACTGGGATCTTTACATCATGTTTTCATCCACTACATGTGTATTTATGAAACTGTACTCTAAACAAAATATCATACACGAAAACCATAACAAGAATAATTTTAATTGGCGTATATTGTGGGAAAAATATATGCTTATGAAATCATTAACTACAATAATCCTATTCTTCATCCATATGATACACTGAAGTTTAAGAACGGGTCTTTCTTTGGGTACAAAGTAATTAGTGCTTGGGTATCGATGTTGAAATCTTGACGCAGTAGTATGTATTTTTGAACATACTAATTTATTGTTTACAGTCAATAAACAACAAATGTATATTGTCTTTCTGGCATTTAATCTGATGTCAACACAATCTCGACAATATCTTTCCAAATTAATTAAGTGCTAATTACTCGAAGGAGTAATTTTTGACGCGTCATTAGAAGTATTAATTTTTTTTTTTGAAACCACAATCGCTTTACCTACCGCTGACAAAGCCGTATTCTCGCAAAACTATTCAAATGGTATTTTCTGGAGATTCGACAAAAATGTTTGATATCTAAGTCTTTGTTCACGTAATACAAAATAAGCTCCGTTGGTACCCATATATTTGATTATTTTATATTTGAATAAAAAAATTAGTAAAAACTATTAATTGATGTCATTTTAATATTGTCATAATTACTACATAAAAGGTACCTGAAGCGAGATATCTGAATTTTTTTGTTCAAAACTGATCTTAATTACTTCCTAGTATTGTTTTCTAGTTTTATTTTGTACTTTTTTAAATGTGTACGTATCATTCAAAACTCGTGGCAGCAACTCTTTTCAGGAATATCTTATACATCTTTTGATCATATCCTACTATTCATCCATTCAGTAATCTAATCATTTTCAGATCACTCACATTCTATTTCGTTCAGATTTTTTTATTAATAGCTTATATTTGTACTTGTTCCACATAGTGATTATACTCTAACGTTCACTTGTTTTTCAAGGAAATTTAAACTCTTACAGAGGAGCATATCGTGTCTGTACATTCCAGTAACATTTTTAGATTTTTACTAGCTGCACAAACGGTGCCTTTTTCCGCCCACGTTTTACAGTAACATTTCACAACTATAATTTCCTTGCTATATAAAACGTTCCCTTTTTTCAGCGATGCTTTTGTTCATGTAACATAAAAAGTACATACTCTTCCGTTCACGTTTTACAGTAAAATGTTACATAATTATGATTTTACTACACAAAGATGGATACTCGCAAGTTCACGCTTCCTAAGCAATATTTGTTCTTGCTCCACAAAAAACAACAACTCATAATCAAACGTTCACACTTTACGGTAAAACCAACAAAAACATACTCTGTCGTTCACGCTTTTCGGTAATATTTAACATTTGTTAATGTTCAAACAAATTCATACTTTGGCGTTAATAGTATTTGGTAATATTTAACATTTGTTCATGTTCAACAAAATCCGTGCTTTGACGTTCACGCGTTTCGGTATTATTTAACATTTGTTCATGTTCCACAAAATTCACGCTTTGGCGTTCACACTTTTCGGTATTATTTAACATGTGTTCATGTTCCACAAAATTCATGCTTTGGCGTTCACACTTTTCGGTACTATTTAACATCTCTTCATGTTCCACAGAAAAATACTCAATAATTTTGTTCTTACTCTACAAAAAATATTGTTCTTACTCTGAACATGCATTCCGGTAATTATTTACATTTGTTCGTGTTTATTGTATTTTGCATTTATAAGGAGACGATATTTTGATAACGTTAAGACCCTAAGGAACTTACGATGTTAGAATGAAACACTGATGAAGATGTTAAGAGATTATAACCCAAAGTTCGGAACCCTGACAACATTATTTCAATTTTAGAAAGAGTGTTTTAAAGGAAAAGTTCATTTCAACTACTGCCTATAAAAAGTTGACAACCAACGAAGAACATAAAATGTTATTACTGTACTTAAAGAAATTATGCGTGCTGGAGATTAACTTTTCTTTTACACTTGATTTCATTCTATTTAGACTTATCACTATGTCAACACTATTTAGCTCATCATTTTTGGCGACGTGCTGCGCATGCGCCGATGCGTAATATTTGTAACAGCATGTCGGATTAAAATGCTTCCTGTCACGCGGACTACTCAATGATAACAACAAAATAGCAGACGAAGACAGTGGAATTTAAAATATGTAATATTAAGTAGTTGGAAGAAATAGGTCTAGAAAAAAGCTGCAATATTAGTTAATGTTCGCAAAGTGTACTTTCCATCAAAATCTATAAAGAAGCAGCGTCAGTTATAGACGCACACTAGTCATTCAATTTAAAAACCTTTTCATATTTCTGTTGGTATGGTTTTTAAAATGAAAGCCACAGCTACCTTTTCTTCAATATGAGAACATTGCCTTATAGTTTGTACCCATTTAAAATAATGATTATGTTGGAGACGATGATATTCGCGCGACACGGCCCAATTATGCGCTTTTCTGCAGGTCACTGTAGCTTTACAAGTCTTGTTTGTTTCGATCGATGTATTAAAGTATCTTGAAGGCGTGTAGGCACTAAATTTAACATATTGTATGGGTTTCCCACAGTGTTTGATGTCATGTCAAGTTTCAAACTTGTATGATTTAACCGATAACCAAAATATAATATAAAACAGAAGCCTATGTTTTTCATACATCTTTGAAACATCATTATGTTTTTAAGATACACGAATTTATTGTACTTGTTACCATATTTTTTCTTCGTGTCAAAGATTTGTTTTTCTTGAGATAAAAATTATCACAAGTCATAAAATGCTTAGCGCATTCACCATACGTTACATGCTCAGGTGTTTAACCATTTAAACATATTTGATTGACACTTTAAAGATGCTGATGATCTCTGTCGGTGGCATTAACCGACGAAATTCTGAATGATCTTGCCTGAAATATTATCAGTGCTCGGCACCAAAGGGAAGAAAAGATAAACAAAATACGTTGCTTAATAATTTTTCTTCTATTTGACGATGCTGGCTGATAACATTCTTAGATAAAATGTTGTGCATGTTAAAATTAATTATTATGAATAACAGCAGCAGTATTTCTACTACTAGAAATTGTGTCTCGCATTTAAAAATAGAATGAGTTCTGTATTTCGTACGGATTAATTAGTAGAAAAATTCATTTCGACATCGTACTTTATTCTTGAAACCCATTAAAAATTGTCTTAAAAGTCCATTTATCTTTCCTATTTCCGTTCATTAAAAGAATCTTTTAAAAATGTTTGTACGTTAACAAGTGTTTAATATAATGACATTTAGGACGGTAGTTTTTAAGGAAAATGAAAAGAAGACACACCAAGGATCACTTACAATAAGTCCTAAGGTAAAAATTCAACACACTGTAAAACTAATTTGCAGTTTCGTTTAACAATCAAACGTAACGCGTGTGCAATAATCATGTTGTGATAGAAAGTCTTTGTCGAACCGCAATCAAACACGAAAGTAATTTAGACAAGAATAGATTCTCACCCGCTGCAATATTCAGTGTTTGTTTATTTTGATATTGTACTAACACCGGGGTTCTTTTAAGAAACACCACGGTGTGTATTTCTTCGTATAGAAAAGTAGTCCCCGTGGAGGACTAACATTCATACGCGAATTGTGTCACATTGCGGAAAAACGGACGACCATCACGCGCTTTTATAGTAGGATTAATAAAGCAGAAAAAGAATTTAATGTTACAATGTTCGTTTATATAATTGAAAACCGGAAACTGGAAGGAAATCATTAACAGAAGTTAAATGGATCGATACACCTTTCCAAAGGTACACCTGAAATTGTGTTTAACACAAGTAGCGCGTGCGATTGTGCTTAACAACAATGCCGTGGTACTGTTTGTGAAGATATTTAATTTACGAAATTGATATGATAATAAAATTGACTACGTGTGGTTAGAAATACTTCTTTATACTTCTTTGAGCTCAATAATTGAATTCGAATATGTGAAGTGCGTCCTTAAGTTATTTATTATGACATTAATGACTTTAGGTGAGAAGGTAGATTTTTATTTGACCAGATCGTGCTGCAAAGAATTAACCAGGGATAAGATGTTTATATTGACAATGAAATAACTTAAGTAGTTTGTAAATAGAATTGAAACTGTCAACTTTGAAATGTAGTTACGCTAACCACGAATATGTGCACTTTGAAATTTAAACCTTATAAGGTTAAATTGTACTGTTTTAGCTGCAAAATGCAAACATATCCGCATTCTGATAATAAAACCGACATTCAGTCAAGCCATTTGAAGGGATTAATCAAAGAGTTATAAAACCAAATGTACTTAGTCATGGAACAATAAAAGTTTCATACGTCTCAAGGGACGCTGCTCAGTCATCTAATTAGTTTGAGGACTAATTGGACTTGCAGAACCTGTTTCTGACAGTACTCAGCCAAACTTACCTCATAAGTATGAGTGGCCGTTCAGGTCAAACTTCAGATATTCTAATAGCGTTTGTTATATTTCGGCTCACTTCAACAACTATCGCGATATCTTTAACAAAAGTTGTAAACAAGTATCGCGCTATCTTGAACAATAAATTGTATCAACGAGAACCGCAATACTTTAAAAAAATATATATATTTCAATATGAATACTTTAAGCAAGGAAATTTATCGCGATGATAGAAAGCAAGCCGATACTTTTAAAAGTAAATCAAGTTTTTATCTATTGAATGAACTATTTTCACTCCCTTTTTCTCTATGTATCGTGATATCGATACATGCTAAGATTAACTGTAACTTGTTAAAAGTATCGCATGCTTCTTAAAAGTAAGCCGATAGACAAATAAGTATTAGGTATGACAACATATATCACATATCGTAGTTTTGACATAAACGGGCATTCAAAGTATAGGCTGCTTCGGTGGAATATGTGATTTTTTTCAGCCTACAATGCGTACTTAGACTGTTATGTTATGTAACTGTTCATGCGTATATTGACTGTTGACCTCCAAAATAGGCCAACATTTCTGATGATTTAACCTTTTGAAAAGTATCAAAGCATGAGAGCAATGGAACACACTATCGCGGCATAGGGCTTTAATTGTTTTATTAAAGAAAGACTATCAAATGGTGTATATTTTATCTATTTCCAGAATCTTCAAGATCTGTATCAGACAGAGAGGTGTTTGACAGAATCATCAGTGTGGATGATGATGATGATTCAGATCAGAGTGATGTCGGTGATATTGGTGACATAAATAACATAAATGACAAACTTGAAAACAGGGACAACGTTGCACTGCGACTACAAGATCCAAAAGTCAACACTGATGATTCAAATGAAAAGAAAACGGGTTCAAAAGATACATACACAGCGGGAGAGGACAGTGAGAAAAGTTTAAAACGAGCTAATGACTCAAATGGTGAATCCTCACAAACAACAAGACCAAAGATTTGGTCAGTAATGGACGTGTTAGGCAACAAAGAGAATACTAGTTCCAAAGATTCCCAAAACTCACCACAGTCTTCTCCGCCGGCAATAGTGTGTTCGAGACAAGCAAATGGACCTGCTTTTCTGAACGCGCATCAAACCAATCAGACGATTCGTGGGGCGCAATTTCCGGTTGGGTTCAGTGGATACCCTTTTTCTTTTAGTCACACGACGTTATCCTATCCGTACACGCTTTCTGCCTCAACGGCTGCTAAAGCAGAGTTAAATATGAAACACGTCGCCGCAATAAGAGCGTCTGAACAAGCTTTTAAAGAAGGACTTGTAGAGAAAGCTGCAAGAATGCAAACTGGAATATTTTCACCAGCTCGTGAACTCGACGGAATGCGTGTTAGTGGGAAAGTGATGTTATAATAACTATGTTTCTAATTTTCCTCACATATTAATCTCTACAAACCGATTCATTATAGGTAGTTTTATAGGTTTATCAATAATTTATAAAATGTTTTGTCGAAAAAAAACTATTAAATGAGATTTATTTTTCGAATCTGCATTATCAGTCTAAATCAATATGAAAGTTATACTGTAAATTTGATAATATTCGAGATAGTTTAATTTCGCAATTTTACATTCTCGATTATATGTATCTGCTATCGAATAGCGAAATTCTTGTTACGCTAAAATTTACACAGTTTACAATACGGTAGAACTATTACAATAAAACTTGTTAAGATCTTATACAAATTATGATTCTAGTCCTTCGACCGTTTTACATTTTATGTCTAGTGTTAAAAAATAATATACAATTTGATCATTATGAAATGCAATGAGTTACTTAATATTTTATTACGTTGTGCTATTTTTATGTGCTAAAGTTACATGAAAACATAAGGGTGGAAGATAGAAGTGTACTTTAAATTTAGTCATCAGTATTTTATATACTCATAAATGATTCTGCGCACAGAAATTATTTTTATTCTTTAATTAAATGTGTTCAAAGTATTTTACTATTAAAAAATATATAAAAAGACAGACAAGGTTGTTACGAAAGTAATATCAAGATACTATAAGTATTGTCTTGCTGACGGGAAATGATTCAGCCTTCTGCCTTTGCAGCCAGTGCAGATCATGATCAGACCGTAAATTCATGGAGTCTGATAATTTATAACCGTTTAAACAATGCCCCGTTCAAATTCAAAGAAGGACGAGGCCAATTTGAAAATACAACAGCTTAAGGGTGAAGCACAGATAACATCCGAAACGTTCAATAACAGTAAAACTATTAAAAACAATGCAAATCACTTTTTAAAAACATGTCTTTATTTAAAATGTTCTTCTGTCTTCCACTGAAATGTTTAACATGTTTGTAAGGTAACTTACAACTCGAGTATATTGATGTTGTTATAATGCATAATAATATTTAAATATATATTGACTGTTTGCTAAGCAAGTTCAATAAATAATAGTTGAATCATGAGTTGCTAGTATTTCTTCGATTTCAGAATCTTCAGCTGTATTTCCCGTTGCTCCGTATATGACGTCAATATGACGTAATCAACAAGTTCTTTGATTCCTGGAAATGAAAATTACACTGAGTGATCATTTTGAGACTTGTATACTATCGTTTTTATGAAAACTTTCATCAGTTATTTTGTTGGAAAGTTACATAAACATTTTATAAATGTTTACTGAAGCGTCTAACTTAAAACTGAACTAATTTGTCTTACTGAAACACCTACCGAGTCTTAACTCGGATGCTTTTAAATAAGTAGCAAAATGGCACTAAGCATGTAGCCCAAACGTTGAGGATGCTCTTTTTTTGCCATGAATGACAGGTCTTGCAGAATACTTAAACCAATAAAATCAAAGAGAAAATCAATATGCAATTAACATTAACTGCAAAACATAGCATAACCGAAACAGAACAAGTTGATAACTTCTTGTATCCAATTAAGTCTGGTTCCGACTCCCAAGAAAACTGTTCGCTATTTGGATTAAAGTCAAAATATTTCAGAGCTTAAAATTTGAAAAATATACACATCCGCACAACAAAAATGCCACCCAAAAGCATTTATTTACTATTTAAAGATACAAGATATTCTTTTCAAAATTTTCTTTAAATCAAGTGAATTCGAAAGTGATATTACCAATCAATGTGACCAAAAACGTTTTGAAAAAAAAACGCAATAAAGATTATGGTTTATTTTCTTTTCAATTTAGAATGTATAATTATGTATGTATGTATGAATATATTTGTATTGATTATAGTGAAAATGCTTTCTGGCTAGCCCAGACATCATGATAACAATCCTGCCGTATTGTCTGGTTTGTCTTCAATTGAAACTGCTGATAAATTAAGTTGAACTCATTTCTTATACGTTTTACAGCAAACATTTTGTGTTAAGCATCTCACGGATTCAAAATCAAATTGACCCATTGCCTAATGGATTACTTGAGCGCGAAAACACTACATTCACTTTCTATTCACTTGTTCAGGTCTTACATGTAGGTCTTCTGAATCAGTTGAATATTTACAAACGCCAATAAATGTTTCACAAGGGTGAACAAGGGTCATGCAAATTCTATTGGCATTAGTATTGCTACCACAAAGATCGCTACAGTTTATACTTTTGTCAGGAACACTCGTTCATTTATCAAATGTTTACAACATTTACCATACGTTAATCCATCTCAGTCAATAAAACCATTCTAGGAACTGTTCTACAATAAGAACAATAGTGGAAAATTCTGCCTTGTTTGGTTTTCTGTTTGTCCCTAATCAATTACAAAACATTGCAACAGACGATAAAAAAATACCAACGATGCTTCACGTCATATTATTGATCACATCGAGGCAGTTTCAGACAAGACTCCCATCACAGCGTTTTGTACCCATCAAGCGAAACTTGTATCAAGGAGTTCAGATAAGAATCCGGCAAACTGAAACATAGATTAACTTGTTAATTTCATTTACTGGAATTCAATCCCATTTGTTAACAGACGACTCACCGTGTACGATCTCTGTTAGTAAGTTGTCATTTCGGAGAAGGCTAAAAGCTTTCGAGATAAGCCTGGTGATTGTTTGCCGTCTGTCAGGCGTACAGTGTAAATTAGTTTTGTCTTCTGATACTGGAATAGATAAGATAGAATTGAAACACAAAAGGTTTTCTATCAAATTTACACCAAGCTAAAGGGCTACTTTTTAAAAAACAGTTCGAACATGTGATCTTGTGTATGAAAAAAGTTTTTCAAACGCCAATTAACAGATGGAAGAATGAATGAAACCATTAATATAAATGATCAACAATTCCGTGCGACCACATAAAACAATAATCAAATCAATACTTAAATGAAAACCACTTATGCGGTATTTGCAAAAAATAATGCAGGGAAGGCATCATGTCTCTTTGAGCTGTCATCTATCGCTTAGGGTGCAAGTGAGTTGTGACTTGTGTTACACAATCATGATCATTTTTTCCATGCTGTTGTTGCAAACCTTGTGCAAATTGAACCCCATATATGGACCCTGGCACAGATCTACGTCATTCATGTCCACAATAAAGCTAAATGGTGTTCGGATTGAAGATAGTAAGTATATAAAAGACAATATTGTTTGACAATTAAAAAGTTTTCTACTAGTTTTATTTAGCAGTTGCCTGGTGTCTTCGTCACCGAAAAAATCTGTTTGGCTGATAATGGAACCCTCTTTCATCTAATTAGTATCTTTTCCACAAAAGGTCTTAACAATGTTTAAATATATTTTTGATTAATTGCAAGCTTTTGCTTCCTACTTTTGCATCTGGAACAGTACTGCTGCTCCTTTTTGATTGTTTTCATATCAGACGCACCAAATCGTTCTCAACATAGTATGTCCAAATAGACTATCCGTCTCCTTTTTTTTGACCAGTTATGCAGGGCTGTCATTTGGGTATGTAAAAAAGTAGACCTATCAAATAGTGCATCTACTCACTGTAAATCTTTAAAAAAAAGGCTGGCTGTGGAACAGTGTCATTGTTACTTCTTTCCCAGTATAAGATGACTTGTTTCGGCCCTGTAAATATGACAGTGCATATATTCTCGCACCAGATTAACGCGATTAATGTGATTTTTTCTCCTTTTTTGCCAATGTATCATGAATAATCACTTCTTTAATTATTTAAATATAAAAGCGCTCATTTATTACCAAAGGCCTCCTAGTGCTTTAAAAACAAATATCGTCTGTAAAATTCATCATTGTACATTAAATGCGTGATCGTTTATACGCGTTTGAATTTATAGCGCTCGCCACGCCGTTATTTCTGCCTTTTATGCAAAACGGGTCCCGAATGATTGAATGGCCGTGTTTTTGTGCCCAGTATCTTATTCGAACTTCTCACTTTCATACGAACACATTAAATGTAAAAATGGCAACGTTTACATATAATTACACGAGAAGATAAACTTCGCCTGTTTATTTAATGATAGAGTATGATGCTAACGTGATTTATGTACTAGCTGATAATGTTTTAAAAGTATACACAATGTATTATATATATAACAAACTGTAATGTGTTTCCTGGAGAATTAAAATAGCTGCATTTAGAACTCGTGCACCTCTTAAAAACGGCCATTTATTTTCAAATTGAAGAGAGCGATACGTTAAATATACACAGTTTTTACGTTGTATTTGCATATGAAGCTGAAATTGAAAGTGAAATTCTTATTAATTTAAAGTTGAATTATACCTTTATCAAGCAGTGACATTAAAATGATAGCGACGTTTTCTTAAAATACAATTTAAAATTCATTGTTATAAGAGTTTCCTATGATACTAAATAACACTGCTTTATATATAGAGGATAGCAATATTTTTTTAAATACCATGTTCATTTTGTTTAAAAAATGTACAAAAGTCGTTTTTTTTCTAAAAAAATACGACATCATTTACAATCTAATGCAATTTAAACACAATTTGTATTGTCCAATTATTTTTATTAACGTCTTTATGGGTGAGGATCATACGTTCGAGCCAGGCTACCGACCATGTCTCTATATATGAAATATAAAATTGAAAATTTAATTAGGAGGATAGGGGTCCACAGGAACGATGGCTCTGTAAACTGCCCGCCAGTAAATAACTGAAATGCTGTTGAAATAGGCGTTAAACCCTAAGAATAACCTTTTTAAATATAATTCAATAAATAAATTGAAAGGTTTAACGAGTTCAAGGGCCCGGTGTTTCATTGTACATTAACACACAAGACATTCTGTTTGTCTTCATTCGTCTCCGCGTACATGTATTATATCAGTCATACCGACTTCAAGTAGTCTCTGTAATGCTTCTTGAAGGCAACTTTCCATTTACCAACTGTTTATCAATAAATTGAGCTGCGTTAAGATGTTATGAAATATGTTTGGTATCAAGTTAAGGCTTTGATTGACGTGTTTGGATAAAATTGGCATTCTTAAGCTCGCGTTTTGTCACTATTTCTACGCGAATTGGTTTGTTCAATTAATTTTGTTTGATTCGCTCTACACGGCTTACAACTGGCGGGTCTGAACATCTCTGTCAAGGTGATTTCAATATTCTTGTTGATATAGAGTATAAGGCAAGCACACAATGATGGAAGCGTTACATATTTATATATAGGTGTTTTTAGTGCAAACTCATTCAAATTCGTTTTATTTGTTTAATACAAATTCATTTCAGCTTAATTGTGGATAAAAAGAATCAGATCCTTTTTCAATGAACTTGATTTGAGTAGTTTGTTTAAAAGACAATTTGGAACGGTTATTCTTATTTGTGCTAAAATTTGCTTACGAACAGAAACATACAGGGAAGCTCAGAGTTCGCTTAATACTCTTCACGTTTCATTTGTTATTGGTGGCAATACTTTAGACAAATGAACACGGAGAATACTCTGTAAATTTAAATAAAAACATGTAGGCAATGAAAAATTACATATCAAACATGTAACTCTTATGTAAAGATCCAGTGCAAAACACTAAGGATTTCTACATTATATAAGTAAAATATTCTAGACTTTGTCCACGTTAGCATTCAAGATAAGCTTAAAGAACCTAAGCATTGATCTATACTCTCGGAAAAACTAACATTTCCAAAATTCTAACTTAAATATATGAACCTGTGTTATGTTTAATTTTTGTTGACTTTAGTGAAAATCTTTACTGTCAATGCTTGGCTTCAATGCTCCCTGTCATACAAGGTAATTTATATTACTGACAAATCTAAATAGAGCTTTACTTAATAGCATGGCTATAATTCCGATGTAAATATACCTAACAACGTGGCTAGAATTACAATTATTTATACCTAACAACATGGCAAACTTTTCAAAGAAGTACATGTCAACCTTACAAAATGGCTAGAACAACAATGAAAATATACCTAACTACATGGCAAAATATTTAATGAAAGTATAACAACATTGCAAAAATGTCAATGAAAGTATACCTAACATCATTGTTAGAATTACAATTGAAAAGATACCTAACACAGTACATGTATACCTTACAAAATGGCTAGAATAACAATGAAAATATACCTAACTACATGGCAAAATATTTAATGAAAGTATACCTAACAACATGGCTAGAATTACAATGAAAAATACCTAAAAACATGGCAACATTTTCAATAAAAATATACCTGACAACATCGCTAGAATTTCAATTCTTGACGAGGATACTCAGTTAAGATTGATTCAAACTATCACCATATTCTATAAGAATGAAATTGCCATGTAGATTCATCAATAGGTAATATTCCGTTGTATATGAGTCTTAATCAGTGATATATGTTTTTCTTGAACACTTTATATAGTAATTATAACACTTTAGGGCTGTCAAAATGCGAGGTTATACTCGCTTGTCTTCTGTGACTTTCCATAGGATATACAACATTCCGTATCACAGACTTCAGCAAGCAACTTTCTCTATTTTCTCCAATACCCTTTTATGTATTACAGTGCCCTTTTCATGTTTGAAAACGCTACAGGATTAGAAGCTTATTGGTCCCGAAGGAAATGAACAAAATATTTGTTGTTTTTTTGTATAAGATTTTTGCTAAACAAATGTAATGAAGTAATAAAAAAAGCAACTGTTCATTTGTCTAATGCACATAAATGCTACTCAAGTCCTGTGTTGTTGTAATTGATAGAGGGTCAAGAAATAAGGTCGTTGAAATGGAGGGCCGAGGTTGAAATGCAGGTTATGACAAAAAAAACTTATGTAAGCAATATTTCCTCGGAGCTGTTGAAAAGATGTTCAGTCAGCTGTCAAAACAAGCATTTTTGGTGAAGAGGAACATTCAAAATCTGGTGATATTTTCAAAATGTGATTTTTACCATGAAGCCTTTTCGTTCATTGAGGGTAGCCAAGATGGTGTTATTAACACTTAATGGAATTTACTGAAAGTTGTGCCTTTGGATATTTGATGTGTAAAAGAGATTAATGAAGAATCACAACGTTCTCTGCTGTCAAATGAGTAATGCATTCCAATGAAATCTCTGATATTAAGCGATCCGCTGCATGATTTCCCTAAATAATGGAAATGGACATCGCCCGTGGTGTTTAACAATGACAGTTGGGTTCATTCTGATAGCCTTGTGTTCATTTGTTATGCACTTTTCGCCCTTTAATATCTGTGGGATTATGGGACGGCTTTATTGGCAAATCCAGAGACGTTTAGTCAATCATCTAATAGAGTTTCACGGTGATACTGCCGTATCAGAAATACATCAGCGCAATATAATTGAATATTCTTTACATTTGTTCCTCAAGCTAAAATAATGTCAAACATTCGAGAGACATTTGTGGTAAGATATGAACAGAAATAAACGCAACGGAGCAACCCTGGGGATAGGAGAAGGCGAGTCTGACAAGCGTAATCTACGCTCCTACAGTAGTTCAACAATTTTTGGCTTTATCTATTCCACTGGAGATATAACAAGCTATAGTTATTTCTGATACTGACATTTTATCTTAATTTGGCCATAAAGGGATCAAGACGAAGCTGGTATCAACTTTTGATTTGATTATACTGAGTGACTTTAAGTATCTGCCATTGTTCAAGAATTCTAGAATGAGCTGCCAAACATCAATCTATTTATATAAAAATTCTAACTAGATTGCTAAGTATTTTAGACATAAGAATTTTTGTAATATTTGAATACCACTATATCTGTCAGAGGCAATTAGATTTGCAAGAAAAGGCAACTTTAAAAGTGGTGTAAGAAAAAAGCAATGATCCAGCCAGAGAAAAGTATTTCGAACAAATTAAAAATCATAAACTGTAATCATACAAAGTGTGATAACATGTTAGGCCGCAGCAAAAAGCACTAATTGCACTTACAATATAAAAAGTAATTGACAGAACCCAAAAGTGCGACTCGGGGTTATTTGGATGTTTTGTATTTTGTTATGGTGGGGTTAGGTTGCATACTGAGGGCGAATTGAATTCGTGTATGGACTTGATTGAATACGGAGATTCAGTTAGGTATTTTTGTTCAGTATTTTGTCGTGTTGGGGTTTGGTTGAATAAAGAGCGTAATTTAGATAACTTGTGTTGAAGGTTTGGTGAATGCTATAATAATCTGGATGCTCTGTCTTGTATTTGTCTTGCTGGGATTTTGTTGGTAAGTTTGCTGTTTCTTCTTGTATTTGTTGTGTATAATAAAATATGGCATGCTGCGTGTGTTGTGTTTCAACTAATTTTTCGAACAGGAAAAAATGACCGAACTGAATTAAGTTCCTCAATTTGTTAGCTCGCTTCACCGCATTCTTGGTCACGTGTCTCTCCCGGAGGACTTGGGAAACTTGTCTCCGGCTTTCCCCGCTTCAGATGGTCAGTGTGCGTTAGTATTTCACTAAGTTATATGATCGCTTAAATGCCCACCCTCCAATCTTTTTTACTCACTTTTGTGTTTTTCTTTCTTACATATCTTATTTTTGTCTGTTTTGTTCTTTGTAATTTGGATGGTAAATATTGCTATTGGATTAGGACCCTTAGCATTTTCTAATATAGAAAATACATGTGTTTTGCAATTATGTACATGCACATTCTTCACAGAATACTATATTGCCGCTGTACTTGGTTCATTCAAATACTTTGCATATTGTATTTGTGTTTATTATGCTTTGAATTTTGTGTATAGGCGCGCATGCCTCTGTACTATAAAAGTCGTTGTTAGAATGTGTGAAAAGCTTACAATTTCAGACAAACGGAACCTGCTGAAATCCAACGTAGATTATCGTCGTACAAATCCATTCCAAATACACGGAGGAGGTTATAGTACTCAATCCGTATTTGAACACAAAGTGGAAGATTTCCTCACTTTCAACAGAAAATTAACACGACTAACTGGCCATACTTATTACCTATCAAACAAAATCTCTTAGTTTCAAAAACTCGGCATGTAATTTACATTGTAACAGTAAGTCAGTCTAGTTGCAAGTAAGAGCTTTCGGTATGACCATTTAGATGGAGGGGGCAATAGCGGCAGCTGACATCTGCTTAAATGATTGCTAAAGTGACACTTACGCAGTTGTTGCCCTGTTTGCGACTATTATTCCAGTTTTGCCGATCAGTTGAGATAATGATCAGGCTGAACATCCGTGCAGTCTGATCATGATCTGCATAGTTTTGTCCATAAATTTTTAGCCATTACTCATATGAAAAGTTTGATAGAACTTTCCTAGATGAAAAAGATTAACAAGTAAAGTTTAAGATTTAAGCGGGGTGGGGTTAAAATATTAGTGCAAATGCGTAATAACATTCAGATTTACATGACAAGGTGTTTGTTCCAAAACTTCTTCTATCATAACAAGTCCATTTTATTGCAGACTTCGTGATAAACATATCACATACGTGAAACGCTGCATTGTTTCAAGCATGTTACCTTTCCTACTAAAGTATCAGCTTTGTGAATTATTTACGACATAATTATTCATGGAAATGTCCAAAAATGGGAATCTTCGTTATTTCTAAATCCTTCATAAGTCATTTTCACCACTTTGAAACATGTTTATTGTTTCCACTTGCAGTTGGTTTTCCTCCTCCTGCTAAATTTTAATTTATTGACATTACTCCAGACTGCAACCAAATCTAGTTACGATTTACGCTGATTTAATTGTATGATGCATGTCTGTCCTCTTCTCTTCCCTTCTCTTCTCTTCTCTCTTCTCCTCACCTCTTTCTCTTTACTTCTCTTCTATTCTATTCTATTCCCATTCTAACCTGCCCTGTTCTCCTGTCACGTAACCGATATGGCTGAGCGGCGTCGCTGAGGTACTCGCCAAAATAGTAACGAAATAGACACTCATACGGTTAAAATGATAAGGAATTATACAAATAATAATTGGCATATTTTACAATCATCAATACAAGGAGATGATAGGAGTCTCAGATTATATGAATAAGGATGAAAACAAAACATACAGTGAATTAATGATAATGTGACCGTGATTTAACATCGCTCACAAAATGTTACAACTACCTTATAAAATGTAGAGAATGTAATCTTTAAATATATTGAGGGTATTGACCCAAATTTGAGTAGGCTCTTCCCCTGTTTTTACCTGTAAAACCTTTTGTATTTTGTGTCATATCCAAAAATACAGTATGTATTCGTTTAGTTGAGCTCTACTGTGTTAAAAGAAAACTGTGATTGTCAACCCGATGAGCATAATTATAATATTGAATCTAAATTGTTCGTAAATGTTCTACTAAGAATTTTATTCTAACGTCAAGTAGTCCTAATAAAGTTGTTCTGTAGTATCTCAATATTCAATTTGTAAAAGTAAATTTAACACAATAGTAAGAATAAACAGATGCAATGTGTATTGTTCAAATGCTAAGTCATAAAAATGATAAATGTATTTACATAAATCCCCTCATCTATTGGACAGGCTAATTTGTAATACACACATTACCATTATAAACATGTTTCCTCATTGTTCGTATAGACAGATGCGCAAGCTCCTTTACCAAAAATTTGACAGCAAGTTTGTCTACCTCATTTATGCAATGTCCATAAAAGTCAGGAGGCGACTTTGAAAAACTATACGATACCGTTTTAATGAATGAAGCTCTTAAGGTAAAAGCATAATTCAAGGAAATAATAAAACAATATTTTTACAAGTATTTCACAGCTAATTGTGAAATTTACATCATTTTACGCATATATTTGCATAAGTTAACAGATTACAAAAGAAAGATCTGCAGGAAAGGATGTTTATGTCACTGTGAACAAAATGCATGAACGCACAGATTGCTTTATTAACAGGTGCTTTTGCATTTTACTCTTGCGTGTTAACATTAATCATTTGTCAATTTACGTAAAACAATAAATCATAAAATGATATACCAGATGGGTCTTGTAAACGTTTTACGAACTTTTATTTTGAGGCCAACGCATATTTGGGGATGACCCCGATTATATGTCCCGTCAGTGACGAGATAGGGGTCGGGTTGCATAATCAAGCAGCCTAACAGCTTTATAATGCATGTTTTACTTAAGACAATGAATTCTATGTATAAATGAATTACGTTGTGCATACTAAAACAACAATAATAGTAGTATTCACATAACTAACGGTCTCGTTTAGACTGACTGCAATGCACTCAAATCATTATTACAAACAAACATGTCAAGTTCCAATCACACTAGACTCCAACCATCTGCATGGGAACATATCGCACATAGCTTACTACATATCAACACCTTATACGTGCAAAATAATATTCGACAGCTATACTAAAGTTCCTTTCTTTTTATTTATGTGAAAAAAAAGTTCAATTTCAATAGGCAATGCATTTTTCATACATTACAAATTTTCTTAAAAAGTGTCCAACGAGGAGCAAAGACAACTATACCAATGGGTATCGTTACGTGGAAATCTCATCTACTCCCCACCCCCCGTAAGACGACCGTGCTTACTTGTGACGTAACGTTATAAACAAGTGACGTCACGTCATAAACAATGGACGTCACTTTCCCATACATAACATCTAAAGAATGTTGTTTTATATCAAAAGCATCATTTTTGGTAAGTTGTTTTTAAATATCTATTTCAAAGTGCAAGACGGTAGTGGAAGAAAAAGTTTCTTCCATGAGATACTTGGTTCAGATGGAAATATTTCGATCTGAACCTCGTGCTCATATAAGAAACTAATAATCTACGTATCAGAATAGTGTCAACAATAACAACACACATACAGCAACATGATCAAAATTGTCAGTTAATGTACATTTCCATACTTTGATAATATTATGCTACAAAATGTAAGCATAGAAACACTTTTTATAGTCACACACATTTATACAATAAAAATGCAAGATAAACAGTCCACCATGTAAAAAATCTTAAACAATAATTATTAGAATATCCCCTGACTCATGGTCAAGCTTGTAGCTCAAAACAAAAAGATGGCTTCAAATGTGATAGGAACACATGATTTCCTAGTTATTCCTCTTATTTGCAGTTAGGAATGAAACTATTCCAAACGAAATAGTTTCCTGACGAATGTTTACTAGCATAGTCTAAAAAGGTTTTACTGTATTCAACATAAATAAAACTGCCGACCAGATTCGTTCATGTTTAGTCACAAATTCGGCACTATTTATATTTCTAAAAGTATTATCATGTTAAAAAACTTTGTAAATTACTAAGATCACTTGTAAGAAATAAACTAAAGATGATATCACTTAAGATACATCCACACTTTGACTAACACTCAATGAAATTATAAACGATAAATTAACTTGACAATATAACACCAACAACAAGTTTAACATAATATTACATTCATATCATACAGTAAATTCCTATGGTACACCACAGCTAGAAGAAACGATCTTTCATTTTCAAATGACATTGTACAAATTACATCGCATCAAATGCAAACACTACGCAATAAATCTAAGAAGCAGTAACTAAACAAGAACTAAGACGTGTAAATAAAACAAAAATATTTCAAACTGACAAGTACTTTTAAATGTGAATTTTAAAACATTCAGTTGAGAATTTATAAATCTTTTTGTAGCCTTTATAATAAACTAGTTCTTTTGCTCAAAGAGTTGCCATCTTTTTTCAATGCTTTTTATAGAAATTTAAGATATATGGAAAGTTTGAAAATATCCAGATAGGCATGTTTTCCTACATGATGACATTCTAAATAAGAGCCGGGCGTGTTGTCCTCTGTAGAATCAAACGTCATAACGTGGCGTGGTTTCTTCGCTGACCAAGCCTCGTCGATCATAGGCGTGTTTTCCTTAAAGACCAAGTCTCAAAACTCAACACCCCCCATGATTTAGTTAAAGATAACGTCTCAACAGATATAGCAAGGCGTGTTTCCAAAAAAGTCAAGTCTCCAAAGTCTTAACTAGGCATATCCTCTTCTAAGTTCAAGTCTCAAAGGTGACACTTTGAAGTTTCTTCCTCTTAGGTCAAGTCTCAAAAGTCACAGCTGGGCGTTTCTTCCTCTGATGTCAAACATTTTCAGTCAGAAATAGGCGTGCCATCCTCTAAAGTCAAACTCAAACTAAACTCAAACTGAGTTTGAGTTTGAGTTCGAGTTGGCCTCTAAAGTCAGATGTAGGCGTGTCTTCTTCTTTTGTATGTCTCAAACGTCACAGCTTAGCTTGTTTGCTTTAAGAGTAAGTTTCAAAAGTCACTGTTAAGGAAATTCATCTAATTTCATATGTAAAATGTCACAGCTTGGCGTGTCTGTCTCCAAGGCCAACGTGCTTATAAATGATTCTTGAGCACAATCTCATGCTCAGCACAAAATCATGCTCAAATAATATGAAGTCAAGTCAAGTCATATTTATTTGCAAAGTCAGGTTTTATAATAAAGAAACATAAGCCCAAGTACAGACCTTCTGATTAATTTATTGAAACCAAATTTGTAAAAAGATAAAACTTGACTTTAGTTCGGGGGGGGGGGTTTAGGGGGGGTCCTTCCTCTAACGTCAAGTCTAAAAGTACAGCTAGACGTGGTGCCCTCTACGGTAAAGCCTTAAAAGAAAGAGCTGGTCGTGGTTTCTCCCGAGGTGAAGTCACAGGCGTGTTTAATATTATATCAGTGCCGTACAATTTACAGGATTGTATCCGAGATAGATACCACTGTTTAAACGCATGTAAATAAAATGGCTAATTCGTGATTCTTTCTTCCACATGACTGTATGGTAAATAGAACAAACCTTTGAAATCAAGCACGACATAAGCACACTAACCATGAAAATATGCCATGTTACACGTATAGTACTGTATATGGCTCATTTACAAAAGATATAATTTGTGTCTTTTAATGTAATGATGTTTATTGCTTTAATATTGATCTGATTATGTTCGAATATTACGAACAATGTATCGATACAACAATTTACAAGTTAGGTTCCGCCGTGCACATGTTTTAATAAAATTCACCAAAAGAGGGGCAATGATCATACAAGATGAATTATGCACATGATCGCACACCAGAAGCCACAACAAAATACTTGGGTGGATTAATTTTCTTTAATAAATTGATACCACTCAAATGATAATGAAAATATTCACTGACCCATGAAACAGCGCCACCTGTGGGCACTCATATTCATCGTGATGCTCAAAGGGGTCTCTTTATGAATTTGGTTTACAATAATATCAGAAAGTATGGCAAACATTTGGCCATAAAGAGTTTACAGGACATAACAAATACAGCTTTGCTATTGTCTGGCTATAAACGTAGATTGCTGACAAAAAATTCAAAAGAGCAAAATGAAACTATGTCTTAGTAACAATAATCTATTTATAAGTGAGTAAATAAATGCAAAAACATAAAAGGAAAACTTTACATTTCATTTTTTTAGATATTTTAAGCGTTCTTCATAGACATTCACTTGATATCTGAACGGCCTGCATTTCCAAAATACTTACGAAATTTGTATATTTACTCTTTTTAACACTTTATTCTTCTAACAGTAGACACCAACGGTATAAATGTATTTTAGCTGTTACATTGTACATGTATTGATATATTATTTTAGCATATATTATCTATTGTTATGTTATGTTATATTTCTTTATTCAAATATTGATTTAAAAACTTACTTATTACGTTTTTTAAAGTGTTTGTTTTAAATTTCTGTCAACATAATTATTTCTGTAATCTTCAAAATTTCAGAACTAAAACTGTTCGGCCAAGATGTTTATAAATTCAGTTGAGCAAGTTGTCTTTTGGAGTACTAATAATATTTGAACTGTAATTCCTATGAAAGTCTGCTGTCAAAAGCTGCTTCTTTTATTGATAACTGTCTTCGATATCCCCCTGTGTCATCCCAACGATAATAAGTGTAAATAATTCCACCGAAACAAATTTAAATTACATTGATCGACAAAATGTTTATTTGCACATTTAGCTGACTCGGGCCATGTTCAGTCAGCATTTAAGCAGATTAAATGAACAAGTTTTGCCAACGTTTGCAAATGTCTTTTTAATCGAGCGTAAAACTGTTACGATGAATTGGGAATATAAAGCCGTCTTCTGTTTAATGTATGCTTAACTCGAGTGGACACATCTGCGGGATAACTAGGGCCATATGCTTATGGGACATTTTTGTTGAATTCGTTGATTGAATTAAAATAAGTCTGCTTGCAAATTAATACAGGCTGTTTTTACCTAGTGACACATTTTCTATTGCAACGTTGAGTGACTTTTTTACCTAGGTGCTCGCCCGTTTCTGTTTAGTTTACAAAAATAAGGTTGTAAATTAAGTCCGGGTCCGTTGATCCGATGATGAAATATGATTTCAAACTTAGAACGGCGTCCCGGACAAGAAAGCTAACACCGACAGTTTTCGAACAAACGGTGACCGTAAGAATAACGAATGCACGCATGTCATTTAGTATTCACGCAGCACATAAATTTTGTCTGTTCTTCGGTTGCCACGATTGAAATTAACTTAACATATACTTATATACATTCATATAGATCAAACTTCAATGTGTAAGTAAATGATATGCACTCTGTGTGTCATAAAATTTCCCTTTACAAATGATTCAAATTGTGTGCACATTTCAACTATGATCGGCTCATCACAATATGCATATTTGAAAAAAAAAACATCTTTAAAAATGATAGTCGGAGTAGTTTTTTAGTAAATATGCACCTAGAAAAAAAGTTAAGCACCCCCTTGAAGATATATAGTGACTTTAAAAAATTGCATCATTAAATCACCTTCAAGTAAACGACGGAAAAAATGCTTTAAATCATAACAGCAACCCTCTGCACGAACTACAGTTTTGCACTAAGAGTGTAAGCAGATTGTCTTAAAACGATCCGAGGTTCATCTGGAGGCAGAATAGTCAAGGTCAGGGTGGTCACGCAGGCACAGTGTAAGTTTACTCTGCTACTGGACATATGAAGTCGGATGTCATCTGAAGACTAAAAATTGCAATTTGTACTCTAATTCGCGATCTAAAATCTTCCTATGACTTCTACAGTTCCATACTGTGTTTTTGATTCTGGATAAAACTGTTCAACAATATGATCCGAAAAGCCCAACATAATGTTACAGTTTTGCCGTTTTCTGTTTGCCAGAGGGTTGCTATTACAGATTACATTCTTTTTCTCTAAGCTCAGATTTTCATGATAAATATTCTTTAGATAAGTCACTCTAAAAATCAGGGGGGTGCTTAACTTTTTTCTTTGTGTATATATAGGTCCGTGGACAAATGAAGAAACTGTAAATATCGTATTACAAATTAAGGAGACCGAAAAACAAATACTGCCGACCGAAACAACTTGTTTTTTTAAAGATAATATTGTAACGCTTGAACTGATTGATTATTCACTATTTACAAATTCCTTCATTTATTTAAAACTTAAATTATAAATTATACATTATCTTTTGAAAAAAAGTAGTTTTCGGTCTGCATAAACATTTTTTTCGGTCCTCTTTCAGTCTTTTTCGGTTGTTCTCAGTCCTTCTATGCACCCGGTATCATCCAATCAGAAGGTTCCTGACAGCGTAAATTTCTCATTTTAAAAAATGTTATACATTCTACTAGTCATTTTATTGGCGGTTGAAGAATTCCAAACTTTCGGTAAAATGCGAGCTTAATACGGCTCACCGAAAAACAAATCAACATGCAGTTACACAGTTTTAACCGTAGTTCATCCAGATCTGTTCTAAGCAATTGATGAATATGTGATTGCTAAATTATTCTAACTGAACAATTATAAAAATGCCCTGGAAAGAGTACAATTCAACAATTAATCGAGGAACGCCTTCGGCCAAAGTTTGCAATGTATGATTTGTCTGCAGCCTTAAAAAGTCGTTGACACAATGAGGGTTGTCCTAAAAGTTCATGAAATGTTTTTGTTTCAAGGTTACGAATATTGCGAAATGCCCTTTCATCTGTTTGGAGGCCAATTTTATAGACTTTCGATTGGTACGCATGTTATCCCTGGAAGGAAAACGTGCAAACATCAATGTTCTTAACTGTCTTTTATTCAGTATTTTCCTGAAAGTACATGTAACGGCTATAACACGAAGTTTCAAATAGAACTCAAACAAGAGCCGGTTGCTCATTAATTATTATTACTAACACGTCCACGGTAATCGGCGCTAAGTCATAAGTCAGTAAACACGGGGATTTACACTATCTTGTGGTTTTCCTTGTCTTTCTTTTATTCGTTAATGTCAGTAAAACATACTACCACGTTAATGTTTGTTTTTCCTAAACACATTTCTTCAAAAAACGCCGAGGAGATCTTCCAAGGCAAATATCATGTACAGTTCAAAGGCAAATATCATGTACATTTCAAGGTAAATATCATGTACAGTTCAAAGGCAAATATCATGTACAGTTCAAAGGCAAATATCATGTACAGTTCAAAGGCAAATATCATGTACAGTTCAAAGGTAAGTATTTAACCTTATACGTTCTTTTACCCTTAACGTACAGACAAACCGCAGAGACAATTTCTTTCAAATGTCTATGCATGTTTCTATAAATGGATATCCTTTGAGAAATAAATGAATATCTTTATTTTCCCTCCAATATTGAAGAGGACTTCTGTTTTAGTTACAAAATTAATTGACTTGCCTACGATCTTTTTGGACATCCATTATTGTTGCAAATGAACGAGAATATATCTCATTGTATTAGTAGATAGCATTGGATTCTCTTATGGGAATGATGGTAGAAGTGAAACATAATAATGCTTTACCAAGAATTATTTCATTTATCATAATTCTCTCTGATTGTTTTTCTTGATCATCCCGCTTTATTTCATATAATCGTTCCCATAAGGGCCATGGCAATGTTACTTTCTAACAAATATACAAGATATCAAATGTTTATGCATATTAAATTAGAAGAATTACCGGAAGCAACGGATGCAACGGAGCAAAGCTGAAATAGGGTTTTATCAACTGATTGCGAAATTTTACCATCTGAGAATTCTGCTAGTGAATTGTTCAAACAATTCAATTTAATTCACTATATAGCATTTTCATTACAAATTTATTAGATCTACTCATCATAAAATCAAATCGTTTGAACTTAAAAATAAAAACTTTATATTATTGAAATAATCGCAGGAATAGGTATGCTTATGGCAACATTACCTTTTCCAAAAGCAAGCTAAGTGTTATCTTGATGCAACTGCGGCAAGAGAATAAAGCAAATAAAAAATAAAACAATTATATGTTTAATTGGAATTAACGCTAAATGTGATTAATACCCCAAGAATACCGATTTGATATGGTTAGGTTATATTATTAATGAAGTATGACATGCAATGGAAGTCGACTGAAAATTGTTTTTCGGCGCATGAAGCTCGCTTTTGCCCGGAAGTTCGTAACCTTTCAACCACCAATGAAATGACGAGTAGAATGAAAAACATTATTTGTAATGAGAAATTTACGATGTGAGGCACCTTCTTATTGGATTATACAAGGTGCATAGAATTACCGAAAACAACAGAAAAAGACCGAATAAGACTGAAAATGGACCGAAAAGGACAGTTTATGCAGACCAAAAACAACAAGCTGTTTTCGGTCGTGGTCTTTTTAGTCATTGTACTACGATAATTTCAAATTTCTTTCTTTACCACAGAAGCCTATAATAATTGGAACAGGAGCCAGGTGAGAAAGTTGAAAAAAGGCCATTAAGAATTCTTAAGGGGTTTCAGTTTTTCGGGAAGGGTTCAGGATTTAAGCACATAAATACAATTAAAAACTTAATTCCACCATAACTATGCGATACCTGCAAATTAATGTTTAGAAAAACAAGTGTATTCGATCGGAGTACTTGTATAGTCTTTTTCAGTCATTGTACTTGATATGTAATCGATAATTTCAAATTTCATATTTGTCACGGACCTAAAACAAGGATCAGGTTTCCTGGTGTCGAATTAGAATTAGCACAACTAAATTGCAAGGGGTTTTCAGTTTTTCTTGAATGGGTTAAGGGCTTAAGTACGTATATAATTAACTATCCACATAATTTATGTGTTACGCTGCAAATTAATGTTAATTATTATTAGAACAGGAGTTTACTTTCCCGCCAAGTGAATTAATGTCC
Organism: Saxidomus purpurata; assembly: GCA_022818135.1. Taxonomy (NCBI): domain Eukaryota; kingdom Metazoa; phylum Mollusca; class Bivalvia; order Venerida; family Veneridae; genus Saxidomus; species Saxidomus purpurata. Next base: position 8,729,735 of record JAFMSR010000012.1, read on the forward strand.
CCGAATAAGGTGTCTAACAGTTTATAAGAACACCAAGGCTTAAGTTTGTTTTCCTTATATTATACAATCTATTACAGGACCATCAAGGGAAATACATGGGTTGAATCCGGTCCAGGTCTTTTTTTGTTACTCCCTTGTGAATTTGGGCCTTCATGGCTGAATATAAGTTATATTTTTAGTTAGAACTAGTGTCCTTCATAATTCTAGTGCTCCTTAATAATTTGATTATTGTTATATATATTGTGTCATTATGCATCTTAAATCCATTGCCATGTCATGTACACTTTTACCGAATAAAACTACTACTACTATGCATGACAGAGTTACCATGCATGCAGTATTTCATTACTTTTAAACACCAAGTGTGACCTTGAGGTAGGGACGTGGTTCTTGAGCACAACAAATTGTCTTGATGTGCTGAACATAATGTGCCAAGTTATTTCTAAATCAATCAATGCATGGCAATGTTATAGTCCAGACACGAATGTGTGCATATATACAGGATGCCATTAACTTCAAACTCTAAGTGTGACCTTAACCTTTGAAGTAGGGACGTGGGTCTTGCACCCAACACGTGGTCTTGATGTGCTAGGCATTTGTGCCAAATCATTTATAAAACCTTCAATGCATGACAAAGTGACAGTCCGGACAGGAATGCGTGCATATATACAGGATTCCATTATCTTCATACTCTTGAATGTGATCTTGACCTTTGGGGTAGGGACGAGGGTCTTGTACCCGACTAGTCGTCTTGATGTGTTAGTCATTTGTGCCAAATTGTTTTTAAATCTTTCAATGCATGACAAAGTTACAGTCCGAACAAGAATGTGTGCATATAAATGTAAAGAGGATTCCATTACCTTCAAACTCTAAGTGTGACCTTGACCTTCAAGGTAGGGACATGTGTCTAGAACGCGACACACCGTCTTGATGTGCTGAAAATTTGTGCCAAGTAATTTCAAAAGCTTAAAATGCATGACAAAGTTACAGCCCGGACACGAAAAAATGTAAGGGCGGACGCACAAACGGACGGACGGACGAACGATGCGATTTAATATGGCCCCCTTCCACCCTTCGGAGGCTTAAAAATTAAGCTAACAATCGCTTTTTACCATATACTAAAGTTTGCGCAGACTATCTTTTTTAAAGGGAGTTCTTGTTATCGAATAAAACTTTAAATATTTGCTGTAAATTTCATACAAAACTTTTCTACTCAGTAAGACTCTTTACCATGTACAATCCCAATTTTTGCGTTGTTTAGTGTAAAGTAAATGTTAATGAGGTCTTAACATAGGTAAAACTCTTAGTCAGTTACAAACTGAAAACAAGAACTATCTTTAAAAATGATGAAGTTTCGTTTTTATGCAGTAAGAAGGCGCCAAATGTAAGAGTGAGAATAAAATTTTATATGGACCCTGATCGGTACGCGAACCCCAGGCACTTCCCTTACAGGTGCTCTTCCGACTGAGCTAACCGGACGCTTACATGTTGCCTCCCCAATTTTGATGAAGTCCTTACCGTGACATGTGCATCAGACAACCAACTTAATCCTTTTTCTTATCAAATATGCTCCGTTATTCACTGGTCGAAAAGTATAACTATTCTACACTTAGAATTAACATTAATTTGGCGGTAACAATTTATTATGGTGATAGATATGAACTATTTACGTACAAAAGTTATAAAACCATTCAAGAAAGACTGAATCATTGACTTTTTTCATTTGGAATTATCCAATTTAACGGCGCCTTACAGAGTAAGTTTCTCAAAACAAAAAATGTTAAACATTCAACTTGTCATTTTATTAGCGGTTGAAAATTACCAACTTCCGGTCAAAAACTAGCTGAATACGGCTGCGCCGAAAAAGAAATTTCAATAGCGAGCGATCGCTAATGCCCCCTACTTTTGATCTAGATATCATTTATAATGCTCTATATAGACTGTTTCTACTACTCAATATAATATATACAAACGCATATCGTGTCACAAATCATTTTAAAAGTACTAATAAACCGTCACAGTTACACTTAAAATGTAATTTATGTTTCAACTGTAAATTTAAGATCTAAAGTAAAAATTTACAGTCGTCACGTCATCTTAAATACCTTTGTAATCGTAATAAACCGAAACTGAACTTTGTGCACTTTTTCTTCAGTCCTCACACATCATATCATCGAAGGCTTTGTTAATATCATCAATAAAAGGCATACCGGTATATGTTATACTGTTCTTGGTATTTTCAATGTAGCCGTCTAGCAACAAATTTTAGCAGAATGTCAAACAGTCCCTGGTCCGACTCAGACACTGCGTTTGACCTTCTGGGCGATGATATTTGCTGTTGGTTATTTTGGAGATCTAGGAAGCTTGTAACACACGGTTCTCACTTATAGAGATAGACGATGGATGCATATTTGAATTCATGTATGACAGAATACCTTTGTTCCAAATGTCCGTAACATTTGGATCAGTTTCTGTTGAAATCTTGGTCCACCAATTATGAATCAGTTCTAGAGTAGTATATCTCTATCATTATGACGATCTGTAATTTGCACGCCATGCAACTGAATCATACATCAGAAACCACGATCAACATCAAATGGTGGGACACGGTTCTAGATACAAAAGTTCCACACGTTAAATCTCATGGCTACGTATACCTTCTTACAAATTAATAAAGAATAGAGTGTTGGCCTTTCTGTTTGCATAAATAACAGCGCACGCACATACATAAGTGAGTCTTTGATGGCGTTGACATGCCGGAAAGAGCAAAGGTATTGGCCTGCAATAAAAATGATTGAAAGACAGGCTGAAAGTCACTCTAAAAGAAACAGAAAAAGAGGAAAATCTCTCTCAGAACTGACCCTTTAGGCGAACGCTCATTTGCAAATGTGATAAATTCTCAGTAAAGAGTCGTTTCAAGAAGGCATATTAATAATATTAATAAATATAATCATTTACAATAAATTGTAAAACTGCTTTTATTTTTTCAGATATTATATAAAAATTAAATGCTCATTAGTGACTGTCTTTAAAACATAAATAGACTAGATTAATAAATCCTTAAGCAAATATTAAAGAAAGAATGTCATAATTTTAATGACACCTCTGCCGTACTGACTGTCTTAAATGTCTAGCCAGATATACCGTCTCGCGTACCAATGGATAACATTTTTTAATTTGACTGAAACATTTTTACCGGCGATATATCTAGGTAAAGCGCATCCTGGTGATGCGGCGAGTTACCGGCGAAACGATTGGAACACGTATCATCTTAACAAAATTAGTAAGTAGACTACCAGATTGTAAGTAAAGAATGTTTAACAATTGACAGTAACATTTTGACCATCATCCGAATGTTGCTTCTCAGCATGCAGCTACATAACAAAACCGATAAAGTTAACAATAAGAAAAAAAAATGATTATACAAGAACGAGTTCTTTTACTTTGAAAAAACAACAGACAGGGGTTTCGATGTAGCTCTAGTATCAACTTTAAAAAGGGGCAACTCTTTCGCCAAGAGCCAGAAACAAGACACATGACATATGCATGTACTAAGTCATGGTTGTTGACACGTTAAATAACAACTTCATGTTCATGTTCGCACTAAAGTAATTATTAATATTACTTAACCAAATGTATCATTTTGAAAAGTTACATTAAGTCCTTTTCTTGCATATCGGATCGGCATTTCCGTAGATTTTGCCCATGCCGGAAAATCCGGTCTGGCACCTCTTCTATGCCAGAGACCAAGTGAATTACTTATGCATAACCTTAACATTGTGACGACTTTCTAAACACAAAGTCGGAAATCGTTTGTTTTCATGATAAGTCATATTTTGATAAGTTTCATTTAGAAATTACTTTAACGTGCAAGATATATGCAGAAAAAGTTTCGCACTAAACCTGGTCAATATACTTAATATTCCTAACCAAATGTATCATTTTGGAAAGTTACATTAAGTCCTTATTTTTATGTATCCTGTTTTACTTCTTACAGTTCAGAACTCCGATGGCTAAACTGTTCAGCTAGTATAATACCCAAAAACATGACAATGCCGCGTGTTAGCCAAGTTATGGACATTTTGAAAACATGAATGAAAAAACTAAGATTTGGACATTTACTTTATTTGTCAGGAACACGTTATATCAGATAGAAATGAAAATACAAAGATTGAAAAACCATATGTTTAACTGAACTGAATAAAAATATAACTGTTACACAGATTAATAAATTCTAGATAATATCGTTGGTTTGTGCATCATTTACATTCACTGAAACCATCAGACGAAAATCAAAGCATTGCTTGAATACACCAATTCTATGATCTGACACTGGACAATTTTCAAAGAACTAGGTATAGGTTTATATAGTATAATTCCAGGGAGTATCTTAGAAAAGACCGAATAAAGAACTAATTGATTTTCAAAAATTAAAAGATAGAATATATAACATAATCCCAAAACACTATCAAGCACAGCACAAGCAAACAGTCAGACTTGAATGCAGCACAAATAATCCACTAAGGCAACAGACAAGGTAGGCAAGACAGCTTCAATATCAACTACATAAAGGCAACATATTTTCCAAGTGCAAAACTGAATGACAACACAATGCAATTATGATGTAGACAAATCGCAGAACAAGTACACAGATAATCAATATGTTACTGAAGTTACGGCCTTCGAAGGTCAAGATTTTTTTTAAGATAGTGTAATTTGAAGTAAGTATATGTAAAAGGGAAGATCTTTAGCAGAAGAAATACCATTTTCATGAAGGTACCTTAGATGTCCTTTTCACACGTAATCCTTAAAACATAAACATCAGTTTAAACACAAAATTGTGACACGTCGTTTAGCCTTTTAAGACAGTTATGGAGCAACATTACACTACAAGTTATTATACAAGTCATCTTAATTTCATAATTTACAAGTTTAGTCTTTGCTGCCATGACATCTCGAGTATGTTTCGTTGTTGATTTTAACTGAAATTTCGGATGAACCTGAAAGGTTTCTTAAAAACAGCGCACCTGTCCAATGTCGGTAATAAAACAAATAATTTCAACTTGCAGACGGACAATGTTTCTGTCTACATTCATTTTCCACTAGTGTATAATAAGTATGCCCCTTTTAGATATTTGTGTTTGTAATGTATTCAAGTGAATCTAGTACCAAAAAATAAGTTTGGATGGTATTAAAACGCATGGAATTTTTAATTAAATGTGTTTTTGTTGTGTATTTAGCATCTTTAAGTAGGTCTTTTTTCTTAATGTTCTTCATTTGGTTTGCTTTTCTAAGAGTTCAATACATCAATTCTATGTTTTAAAAAATCTTATTCATTATCCATAGCCTTGAAAGATGTAAAACAATTAAAATTTAAGTAATCATCTCTCTCTTTCTTTCGTAATTCTTTTCTTAATGTTAGCCATGTAAAAACAACATCTCGATAATTTAACTCAATTCCGTCCTTATATTTAACAAATAAATAAAATCAGTCGACCTTCAATTAAATCTAATTCACCTTTGTTTGCCAGACGCCTTCATCGCAACATAATACCAGACATAACGCAATCTCTTAAATAGATAATTACACGATTTACGTCCCTAGGGGCCAAGTCGCATCTCGATGCATGTTCACATGCTAATGTATGGTCGTTTTCTATATAAAAACTAGCTAATCAGGACTATCTGTTGGATTTTTTTCTCTACTCTAGATATACAAACATATATAATTTATCGTGGGTGATTGATAAGCATTCCCGTCTATACAAACTTGGACTGCACCAGGGAAGTGGATTACGTCCCCTGTGATTTATTGTGCAAAAATGATCCCTACTTACGCAGCCATGTGTTTATGTGGTAATCTATCATTTGCACGATTTGTGCCTGGATGATAGGATTCTGGTTAAGTTTTCAAGACAACGTCGATCCATGTTTGCCTAAATATGCAGAAATAAGAGTAAATTGATTAAAAGGAACATGTTTAGTACACAGAAATGTCACGAGATCTATCAATCCATCAATTGATTAAAGAACTGAGAAAAAGAAACAAATTAACTTTAATAGTAACTCGCATTCAGTCTATTACTTTGTCATATGGCTGTTCTGTTTTCTGGTGCGATTTGCTGTAATGCGTATGACATTGCTATTAAGTTTATCTTTTTCACCGAGTTCGACAATATAAGTTAAGTGAAGTCTATTCATTTTAAGGACTTTTGCTTCAGTTTCCTATATGTATTTAGGGACAAAAATTTTCCCTGTCATAGAATTTATTCACACTTGACATTTTGACAGAAAACGAAGATTGTAACAAAAATCTGAAATAAAAATTGTAGGTCACCCCGATCTTGATTTTAAAGTGTTTGCCCTTAAAACAGCATTTTATAACATTTTCTAATTTCCAAGGGCAGATAATTCAATATCGAGGGCGGTGACCAATGAGTTTCTTTTCGATTTCTGTTTTTAAACTTTATTCTCAGTCAATAAGCCAAGTTTAAAGAAATTCTATGAGATGGAAAAATTGTTTGCACTATATAAAAACTATAAAAACGTCCTTAATTTTAATGATAACTTCACTGATATCAAATCTGTCATGTATTGTGAACATGTGATGGAATATTAATTTTAGATTTAAGCATTTTTGACCACACGTAAATGTTTCTCATGTTATATGTTCAAAGGTTTATATCATGTCTTAAACAAACAAGTGTTGCCTTGCTCTCGTTAGGACAGCAATCTAGAAATACAACTATACTGAAATTTGGTATATGTACACTAATCAACATTAGTGATGTACCGCCCGCTGACATGTAATGACAACAATACATTTAAAAATGAAAATCAGATGTCAGCACACATGTCACATTTCGCCAACAAATTATCACTTAAACATGAAAGAAATTTATCTGATTTGGATCAAGCATACAAGAATATGATATATTGATAAACCGGAATAGTCACTTAACTCAATTAAAATATTAAAAGGTTAATAATTGTTTCTAATATTATTAATGGGTCTAAGAAACACAATTCTCTAAAATGAAATAATACATTACATGAAACACATTTATACCACAAACGTAGTCCATACATTGCTACTAATGAATATCACATAAATATTATAAAGCTATTCAAAGTGTTCTATAACAAACATAAACTATACGGGTAAATGCGCCGAAAGCGTACAGATAAGAAAAACACATCTAAAAATTGTTTGAAATTTACTAAACGTATTCTATGTCTAAAGGCTGCAATAAATATGCAGAATAAAACGCTGAAATTCGACAGAAAAGGCAAAAATGCGTTCAAGAAGAGATATTTAAGAACATTATTAACAGCAAATCAGGCTTAGGGAGAACTAATCAGCAACAGTTGAAGTTCGTCACAATTGAAATAAATAAACAACCAAAAGTTATTATGAATTAAATCGAAGGGCCGCAACTTTTGAAACTAAAGTAAAGTAGGGTATCTATGAAAAGAAAACATTAACCAAGAAATAAAACATTTATCTTAGCAATTTGAGCAACACTATCTTCTACAACGAGCTGATAAAGCCCCGGAACTTGTTTAGGTTAATAACTACTATTGGGGTTAGAAGTTTCAGAGTCTTGGGACAGTAGAAAGAATAGAGATGGGACCGTATCGTGACCTTTTACCTTAGACATTCCGCTGTGTTGGCAGTCATGGGTTCGAAAACTTACCATTTCTAGAATTTGAAGTGATTCATGAATAATTACTAAACTTTTTTAATAGCTTAAGACGTCCTCATTTTCAGGGGAGCTGACACGTTGATAAGACTCACATAATGATGGAATTTACTAAAGCTACCCGGTAGAATGAGTTCGGAAACTAACTTTTTTACCACTTGGTGCCATTATGTGCGACGCTGTAAATAAGTCTAGCTCTTGTGGCACCGTAGGAGTACAGCGGCCAAATTCTTTTGACAGAATAACAAACAGTTATATCAACAACTACGGAACTAACTAGCCCCAAACCGTGGTGATTGCAAACGCATAAAATTTTACAGCAGATTCATTGGAAGATAATAAGTTACTATCCCTTAATCGTAACAATCTCAACATGGTGCAGGTAAGTTTGGATTGTGTCGTTCTCTTAAGGTGAGATCTACACGTGAAAATGTATTTTCCAATAACAATAACAGCAGATTAAATTGAAAATTACTGTTGATCACGATATGGGCAACATGGAAATATTTAATAATGAATAAAATCCATAACAATCTTTACTTATCAATCTACTTCTGAACAAATGACATTTTCTTCGTTATTCGCCATCAGATATATTGCTGTTGGTAATGTGCTAGTGAAGACTTCTCTGTTTTTTTCATTGTTGCTGAAATGTTCCAAAAAACTAAGTAACGTACTAAACATGTGTGAAAGCTACACGTATTATAGATGTTCTTTTCTATGTGGAAAAAAAGTTAGCTTTAGATTTTAAAGACATTTACTAACCGTTTTAAAAGAGAATGTGCAATGAAAAGATTTACCACATCAACTAACTGCTGTTTTTACCATATATAAATTTGAATGGAAATGGTTGTTTAAGTAATGTAACCACACAAAACAAATGTGTTCAATAAATTCACTATGGTCGGAATCGTTATATAAGGAGATTACTATAATGAACGCATTGATAGCCTAGTTGTAGAGCGCCCGCTTCGAGTGCGGGAGGTCTTGGGTTCGCTCCCTGGCCGCGTCATAACAAAGACGTAAAAAATGGCACCAGTAGCTCCCTTGCTTGGCGCTCAGCATTTAAAGGGAATCTGGCTTCTCTTCCTCCATACCCTCACGGCGATGGATACCATCTGAGGTGTCGTGTCGAGAGTGATTGATTAAGCTGGATATCGACCTTAAATAAATTAGTATAAGCTAGCCGTCTTTTATACGTTGTAATTCTGTTGATAATAATCTGTACTCTACCTTTTTCAGCAAATGGTGTTTGTTCATAAAACAGTTAACACGCATTGCTAATAAATGCATATCTAGCATGTCTACTAGAACAAATATAGATTATGATCTACCAATTTATTTAACGTAGAAAAGACAGTTCGTTGTAGTACGATAACAGTTAACATGTATAGCATTTACACATTACGTCAATGTCCCGTTATCCGACGTCACTGTAACTTGTTAACATTGCTTTTCAGCGTAAATACTAGCCCTTTCGCGGAAATTGGTTGTTTACAAAGACATTACATACTGGCATATTGACGGATGAAAAAACAATTGATTGAACAATTATTATATGTTTTATGGAAAATAGAATACATGTATATTATAATTTCAATCATTAAAACAATATGCAAACTTTGTCCACAACTTTTGTTAACACATAACAATTCATAAACACACACTGACTGGGAAAACAGCCTCAATTCTAGAAAAGCTGTTTAAAGTTAAACATTGTTACTTTTATCATGAGTTTTACTTGAGTGGAAACAATGAACAAACGTTATCCATTTTATCCAGAAATGGATGTTTCAACAGCAGATTTGCACTGGCTCTCTTCTTTGCATTTACTTCTAAACACCTGTTCAAGAAGTCTTGCAAGTATTTGGTCAGTTCTTTAAATTTCTTTATTTTCGGTTTTCCTTTCTTTTTGATGAACTCCATTGCTTTCTTTGGCGACTTGTTACTATAAGGTACTTCTCCGACTATCATTTCGATGACTGTGATTCCAAGGCTCCATATGTCGATCTGGAAACCGTATGGTTTTCTGGAAAATATGAAGTAATTTGCAAATATCATATCGTATTTGTGTCGGAGTTTTATGCAAGTTGTATTAAAAATACGAAATATGTATTTTGATGCATAATTAATAATGTTTGTTCACGTTTGGTTTAAAAACATATCTAAATCAGGTTCAGAGCGTTAAGTACAAGTAACAACCATATATTCACTATTACCTTGTTAAATATTTAGTAGAATAACTTGCTGCCAACTACATACAAATACTTGGTACCTTTTTACAACCTCCGGTGCCATCCAGTACGCTGTTCCAACTCTTTCCCGTTTAATCTTCCCGTTTTCAAGTATACAACTCAGACCAAAGTCAGCTATTTTTACATTCCAAAGATCGTCAAGGAGCACGTTTTGACTTTTTATATCCCTGTGGACAATTTTCTCTCTGTGTAAATACTCGAGTCCTAATAAAATTTCTTTAGAAACATAAGCTATCTGATTACCATGGAGCACCTCATTTTCAAGAAAGTCAGCTAATGACCCTCTTGTCATATACTCCATTACAAGCCACAGTTTCCTTACGTCATCCATGTACAATATATCCATTAACTTCACAACGTTTTCGTTTTGAATTTTCTTTAAGATGCTTATTTCATTAATAACATTGGCTTTCGGCTGCTCGTCTAACTCCATGACTTTTGTGGCACACTTAACTTCACCTTCAGCATTTTTCAAGCGAGCCAGCATCACATGACCGGATGACCTGAAAATAAATATGATTTAAAGGAAAATAAAACAATTGCACATTGTATTTAATATTATTTTAGTAAAGATACAAATTAATTTACAAAAGGCACCTTCGTATAATACACTGATGTCCAAGGAAGGAAAAAACAGCATTTAATCATCTTGTTTATTCAAATATAAGACTTTACTTAAATTAGTTTCAGTTATTTTAATTAATATAAAAAATGGTAAGAGGATGTTATGTTCAAGAGTGATGTGCACGTACTAATACTTTAGTACTCTTATACTTTACCGAATTTACCGTAGTTATAGGGAATATAAAACTTTTTTTGTTACTAAATAATACATTTCATGTATATTAAATGGGGACCAGAGTAAACAGTGATTTACGATTGAGTTCGGGCTATTTTGAGGTATTCTACTAAAGGAAGAAAAAACAGGTTGCGTAACGTTTGTTAACAACCAAGTAAAAGAGTATAAAATCTAAATAATTGGGCTGGTGCTCATGGCCTGGTTTCAAAACATTCATCTATTAGTGAGAAAATGTAATTGATTACGGAGGAGGCATTGCAATTACACGAGTATACTTTTTAAAATTTAATTTTCTTTTGATCTCTCATGTATGTTCTGATGCGTTTTTATTACATATTAAGTGCTTGTATGTTCACTGTCATATATATAATGCTTTTGCGAGAAGTTTCTATTTCATTTGTGAATGCCAAAGGCAAATTAATTGCCGATTGTCAATAAACTTGCCACTTGGAACTTTATCATTCGCTTATGTTTGTTATATTGTCGTCATATTCTGGGAACAAATATGTTAAAACTATAAGACAGAGTTTTTTCAGTTTCAAAAAGGAGAATGGATTAGAAAATTTGACAATTATTGTGCAGAAAAAAAAGTTGCATTTACGTCACTGAGAACTAAGAATCTCGTTTGAAAATTATTATGTCTCATTCATTCGTTCGTTAACATTTGTATAAACAACACATATAAGAGTTTATGTTCATGACCGTATCCAAACAAATCCAGTAACTTACCCAGAGCCAAGCGTCTTAATTATTTCATAGTTCTTAAAATGGTCTGTCGGGCTTGACCATCTTTCTGTGAAAGTAATAAATAAATATTAATATTAAAAATAAGCTTTACTGAAATCGTAAAGAATCGAACAACATATCATATTGACGTATGAACATAATGACAATATTGTAATGTTTAATATTTCTTTTTAGCTTACCCGAGCACGAAATGCTAAAAGGGGAGTTATTGCGATCGTCGTCTGTCTGTCGTCTGTTCACACTTGCCTTGTTGACACTTTAGAGGTCACATTTGACATCCAATTTTCATGAAAATTTGTCAGAATGTTTACCTCAATGATTTCTAGGTCAATTTCGAATCTTAGTCATCCGGGGTCAAGCACTAGGTTGCATGGTCAAATCAAAGAAAACTCCTATTAAAGCTCTAGAGGCCACAATGTTACCCAAACATCAGGAAATTTGGTCAGAATGTTTTATTCAATGCTTTCTGGGCAAGTTCGAGTCTGGGCCATCTCTGGGTCAAAAACAAGGACACATGGTCATTTTTAAAAAAAAAAGCTTGTTAACGCTTTAGAGGCCACATTTATTGGGCCAACGATCGGCTGTTGTCTTACTGATTTCTATCCCATTTTTCAATTTGGGACAGCTGGGGCAAAAACTAAGTCGCATAGTCAAATCAAATAAAAGCCTTGTTAACATTCTAGAGGCCATATTCATTTACCAACCATCGTGAAAATTGGTCATAATGTTTGTCTTAACGATTTATAGGTAACGTTTGAAACTGTATTACTTGCGGTTAAAATCTAGGTCAGTAGAACAAATCATAATAAAGTCTTGTTAACACTCTGGGGAGGGGGTACATCTAGTGCCCAACCGTCTTGCAATTTTGTCAGAATGTTTGTCTTCATAATTTGTAAAGTCAAGATTGAATGTGGGTCATCAAATTATCAAAGGAATCTAATCAAACTCTAGGTATCACATCATATAGCTAACCATCAAGTTAACGGCCAGAATGTCTTGTCAAGGTAAACCGTAGTTTTATACTATATGCATATAACTAAAATTGAATATGTGATGAATTGGTACATCAGACAATGTATTGTATTAGTGAGGTCATTTTTTCGACGAATAATGTTCACGTTTATGCTTTTTAATGTGACTAGATTTAGTATACCTAGTGTAGACCTTTAAGGTAGAACATGTTCGTGGTAATATTTGGTTATGAAATATGTACATGTCCGCCAAAACTAGATATGCATCTATATATATGGTTATTCTAACCGTATGCTCTGTTATAAAATTAAAGTTCATGCTCGTTTGTCATGAAATTAACAACGTTGATCTCGTTTGTCTAAAATTGAACAACGTTGCATGCTCGTTTGTCTTAAAATTGAACAACTTGCATGCTCGTTTGTTCTTAAAATTGAACAAATGCTTTGTCTTAAATGACAATTGCCTGCTCGTTTGTCATAACAATTGAACGACGTTGCATGCTTCATAAATTGAACAACGTTAATGTGTTTGCATAAAATGAACAAGTTGACTCGATTTCTTAAACCTACGAGTAGATGCTCGTTTGCTCGAATTGAACAACATTGCATTCGTTTGTTTAAGATTTAACACGTTGCACGCAGTTCTTAAAATTGAACAACGTTGCATGCTCCTTTGTCTTAAAATTAACAATTATGCATCTTGTTTGTCTTAAAATTAACATTATTCTCATTCTTAAAATTAACAACGTTGCATGTTCGTTTGTCTTAAAATTGAACAACGTTGCATGTTCGTTTGTCTTAAAATTGAACAACGTTGCATGCTCGTTTGTCTTAAAATTGAACAACGTTGCATGTTCGTTTGTCTTAAAATTGAACAACGTTGCATGCTCGTTTGTCTTAAAATTGAACAACGTTGCATGCTCGTTTGTCTTCAAATTGAACAACGTTGCATTCTCGTTTGTCTTAAAATTGAACAACGTTGCATGCTCGTTTGTCTTAAAATTGAACAACGTTGCATGCTCGTTTGTCTTAAAATTGAACAACGTTGCATGCTCGTTTGTCTTAAAGTCGAAAGAATGTCACAATATGATACACAGGAAGCCGATTACATACAAGATATACTCAGTTGCAAAAGAAAGTGTGCACGTTTTTTTTTAGATAGTTCTATTTTGATAAAACATATCGGTCTCAAATTTCGAACACTACCTTTATATACCATTTGCTTATCAATTGAATGTGCTATCAATGCAAATGAAATTGAGCATAAATTGCTCTTAATTTTGATATTAAACATTTAAATGTTTCTATTAAAATAATACATAAAAGTAAACAAAAAGTGCACACTTTCTTTTGCAACAGAGTATAGATCTAATACATAACCGGAGAATAAAGAAGTAAAATGAATGAAAGTACTAAATAGACCTGAAATAACATACTTGTAGTATGCTAAATATATGCAACATGTAGTAAACAAGACAAATGAGCCTCCACTGTTCACAGATAAGCAAGTCATATAGATGCATTAGAATTGTCATAAAGTGTTGGTGGATATTATTTACGTAAGGGGAATCTACCAAAACTCTATGCATCTGCTTGACATGCTTTTAATAAACGCAATGTTCATTTGTTTTGTTTGCTACATCTTACATGTATGAAATATCTGCCAAAACTCTATACATGTATGTGTACGTGTAGTAAGGTGTAGTAATGTAGTAAACAAGCAACGTTTATGAATAAGCATGTCATATAGTTTTGGCGGATATTCCCCTCCATACAGCAAAATAGCAAATTATTGTTGCTACTTTATACATTCCCTATCTTTACGCAATGTTGTAACATTTTGTGATCACATATATCTCATACGTCACTGTCACATTGTCTTAAATCTACTGTACAAATAACAAACTACAGACGTATTGATTTTACCTAAAAATGCTTAACATGTCTGACCTAAAACCTACTTACTACTACGACACGAAACGGGCGCAGGAATATAGTAAAAGCCAAATCACGCAGATGTGCGAAGCAGACGTTACTGATGTCAGTTACATCCGCTCTGTTAGGGAACAATTTATGGGAACATGTCTCTAAGGCTCTCTGTTTATGTCTATCTACCTTTTGTTTTTCTCTGTCTGTTGATTGAAGGTATATACTTACTTAACAGGTTATATACAAGCACTTCCCTAGCTCTGTATTGCTTGATTCTTTGTAACTTTGTTCCAGTGATAGTCTTTTCTTTCGGTAACTTTGTTCGAGTGATAGTTTCTCCTTTCGGTATTGTCCCAGTGATAGTTTCTTCTTTCGGTATTGTTCCAAGGATAGTTTCTTCTACCGGGATTGCAACGGGTTTCTAGCAATAAAATAATAAAAGATAAGAAGGAATTATGCTTGGCAGAGTTCAAGATAAAAGTTCGCTTTGGAGTAAACATAAAATATGTTAACCAAACTAAACTGTGTTGCTTGCTTACAAATTATAGTTTTTCAGCTATGTCATTGTCTTTATTTCTACAATGGGCAGTTAAATATTTCATGTGTTCGCTTCTGGAGAGCAGGGTTAAATGGTTCGATCCCCTCCAATGAAATGTGGTATTATCCTCGATAAATTACTTAATTCTATTTGTCTCTTCGAAGATTATTCCACTTTGAGTGAGTCTTGAGAGTGACTAGGTGTAAAAGTTTACGTAGCATACACCCTAGTCTCTCAAATCTCCAAGATTTCAGATTAAATACTGCAATTTCTGACGCAAACTATATTCTTGGCGTAACTAATCTCCAAATGGTTCATACAACCGCTTTGTTTTTAAAAGTCAAATCTCCTGACATGCGTGATTTTGCAACAGAGCATTAATACATGTAGTAGTATTAAAAAGCGTGCAGAATAATCATGATCTATTCTGTATACACATGTATATATATACACTTTGTCTAACGCTGAATGTGATTTCTTAAAAGCATGTAAAATGCATTTTTGTACCTTTGTTTCTTGTGTTGTATTGTTCTGTACTGTCAATAGATTGAAAGTTAGTTCCTCCTTCCTGAAACTAAGCAGGTAGTTTATAGTTAGCGTGCAAAATATCGATTTTTTTGTTTATCAACCAAGATGCTGCTATTTGAAATTAGATACTTTGAAAAAAGAAAAGTAACGTAAAAAACAATTCTTCACGAAATTTATTGTTGCTTTTATCATAATCATCATCAATCATCATCATCACTATCATCATCACTATCATCATCACTATCATTATCATTATTATTATTATTATTGTTATTATTATTATTATTGTTATTATTATTTATATATCATTATTATTATTATTTAAAGTTTATTTTCATTTTATTCTATTTTTTTTGTAAACTTATTTAATGTCTTTTCGGTTATTAGTGCGAAATACTTTCTCTTGCAGTTTCTATCGACAAAGTCTGTAGATTTATACATGTACTAATATTGCTAAAAATAAATACCAAGTATGTAATGTACTTCTGGTGTAAACATCGAGAATACAAAAGACAGACTCATCTACAATGTCACTGTTAATAAATGGTGAATCTAGAAAAAAAAGTAAATTGAAATTTGATAAAATTTATAAAATATTATTTATCTTTTTCTATGGTATAATGAATTCAATTAACAGTATTTAAAAAAGAAAATATACAAGTCGATTCTGCAATAACTTGTAAAAGAAGAACATCAAAAATTAATCAATTTCTACACGAGAACTGAATCTTAATACACTTTTTACGGATATATTGTTCACTTACCCTTTGGATACGCTTTTTCCATATTATGCAATAATAATTACAAAATATACACAAGATGCCAGTGATGTACTTTGTTTTTGTGTCTCTGTCGATTTCATCGCGTCCTGTTTTTATATGCAAACGTAAAGAAATGGCTGACGTTGTCACTATGAACAGTTTACGTCATGATTCTTTGTGACGCTGTTAAATTAACGTTACTTGAGTTTCGTCCTTAATATATTTCGCTCGCCTTATTTTTTAGAATGGTAAGTTATTAAACGATTGGCAGATCATTTATCAAAAGGGCACGGGGGCATCCTTGTTTCTCATTCGACCCTGGCGGCAACATCTGCCCTATAAAAGTCACCATGCTTTAGACCGAGACGGTGTATGAATGCTATCTAAATCGATCGCAATCGAAAATTATAGGGTTAACTCTTTTGTTATTTTGATATATGAGACTGTATATAACCGAATATACTGTCGCAAATGTCAAGATCACTAAACATTAAAAACAACAACTGTCCGCAACCTTTCAAAATTATTTAATGTTACAGTATTTAGTTAAAGAAATAAAGAAATGATCGATTCAGTAACAGTTAATATATACACTAATTTCCCGGAATCAAACATTCTGGTCCTAATATAAACTCATTGGCTATTGACCTAGTCATCAGTAAACTGTTAAACTTATGCAGGAATATGACATCAAACTTCTAGAAGGGTATGTGAAGTACCAAAGCTTGTGGTTAAATTGGCCTGACAGATATTAGTTTGAATGTTGTACATCGTCGAATGCTCCATGCCTTTGTCATTCCGTGTTTCGCCATTTGTCCAAATGCATATTCAAAATAATCTTGGCAAAATGTAGGGTGTGGTTGATCCGCTTGCAAACAAGCAGGAAACACTATTTCTACTTAATAAAGTCCATGAGTTGAAAAACATTTCCTATTTAAGAAGATGTTTTCCTATACTAACGCTCTGGTTGAAACCCTAAGTTTGAAGAACTGGACTACCCCTACACGAATCTTTATGACCTTTTTTCTCATTCCCAGATTAAGAAATAGAAAGGTCACAGAAACTATATTGGGATCAGCTAGGTGCAGATAACTGATAACAACAACATGATATGCTGTTACTGGCGAATGAATACTGAAAGTAACAGTCTATCATCGACTTTGACACTAATGGACAATGCTTGTAGAACAACACACCTGTGTATTCTTTATGTTAATTGTCTGTTATTTACCTCATATGCATAGATATAATCGGCAGTAGTAAGGCTTACACCCAACAGAGACATTTTTTTCTGATTTCGAGGAAATATAGCAGAATTCTGTAGAAACTCTATTTCCAGATTTCAAGGACCATACCCCTATTGAAATTCCCTAGTTCATGACTGTAGCCCAGTAGAAACTCCATTCACCGATTTCAAGGATCGTAACTAAATAGAACTCTTTTTTCCCCCGATTTCAAGGACCAAAACTCAGTAGAAAGGCCATTTCGTAACCCCGTCTATATCAGTGCAACATAAATACATTGTTACACATATGCTTGGATGTCTATACGCAATCGGTGAATCTGCTCTCCTTGACTGTACGTGCCTTGAATTTAACCAGAAACACTAAATGACAACGCGTGTTCTCAGAAAGACATTTGCCAAGAGCTTTTTCCTCTTAGCTACATGACATACATACCCTCGGCGTGTAAACATTCACGTCAAGTAAAGTCTGTGAGATCTTATCAAAGTTGACACAACACCGAATTGCCCATGTTCTTCTCGGGAAATACCGACGGGAACATTGTTTCGTGGCCTATCTGCTGATACCTATCGCTGGAACTGTTCACTGTAATTTTGTCACAGGGTGTTTAGTTTTTGGAAACAGGTGAATTCTGAATTCCCGGAATGATTAGCATGGGATAAAGGAAATTACGCAGCTCCTGAAAATGCAAAGGACGCCAAATTAGTGTGCCAAATACAAAGATAAAGGGTTGTTAATACAAATAAGAAATGTAAGGTATACACAATAAATCGCTTTTGATAAAAAGATATCTTGGAAAAATACTTGTTTATGTTTTGTTTCAAACATTTTTGGCATACATAACCTTGGGTACTCGTGTTTTAAATATTGGGCTCTAACCACAAGAACATTTGTACATTTCGTGAAACAATTCAACAATTATTTTAGTTATCTTGGCAAAAGTTGTCTTATCCAAAGCATAATCAAAAATAACAAAACTATTTTTCATAAATGTGTCACTAAAACCTTAGTGACCTAGTGATATAGTGATCAGTCCAGATCATGATCAGTTTCCATATCCGGTCGCAAATACAGAATTGGAGAGTTAAAATACGAAGTGCACAGTGTTGACCGAAACTTATAATACATGATTATAATATGCAATATCTGCATAGTGTTTGAATAGTAATAAACTCTGGAGTCAATCTATTAAAGCAATTACATCTGTTATAACTCTCGATAAACTCATATATAATATATACAAAAATGTAATTTCGATAACACTTATTTTTTTGCATTTTGGTAATGTTTTAACAAATACTTACCGATATGTATTTTACCATCTTAAAATCTTACAGCAATCTTCGTCAGTTATAACAGATATATACAGACAAACCTGCCTAAACAGCCTGTCTATATTTTCTTGCATATCGGATCGGCATTTCCGGTGATTTTGCCCATGCCGGAAAAACCGGTCTGGCACCCCTCCTATGCCAGACGACTCTCGTGAAACTTATGACGTAACGTATAAACATTGTGACGTCAATTTCCCAAACACAACGTTGGAAAATCGTTTGTTTTTCATAATAATTCATCATTTTGATAAGTTTGCATTTAGAAATCTACTTTAAAGGCAAGACGGTAGCAAGAAAAAGTTTTCATCATGAGACACCGGGTTGCCTCAAATGGAAATCCCACCTATAACTACGGGAACTCGCAAAGCCTCGTTCCGCCAAAACAGTTACCCTCGGTGACGGATATTTCGATCTGAACTTCGTGCTCATGATAGAAACTATTAGTCTTTCTACGGCTTCCTACGTTAGGTGTCTGTTTCACAAACTCGGGTTCGAATGTAATATCAAATGACGACAACCTACACAAAGAAGAACCCCCAAGTATTTAAAAGGGCAATGAAACCTTTGTTTGCCAGACGAGACAATTTTTTCTAGGAATTTAAACCGGATTACTAATTTTGTTCACTAACACTGACGTGAGAATATTAACTAAATCATGACCTGGAATTGATAAAAAACGGAATGGTTCTGCAAGAAGCAATAAGTTTGTCGATTTACTTTAAGTTAACAGATGTTTTCATGTTTTATTATTTATGAAGTAGGAAAATAAAACTTAATCAATGCGCAATATATACAGATAACAAGTTGTTAAAATTAATCTTTTAATGATTCTGCGCTCCTATTTCTGGCCGTAGATTATCGTTTCGTGTCAACAATTCACAGCGGTTTTTATAGTCCAGCCGTTGCAAGATTGTTTCAAAAGCTCTCCCACATGTCCATCTGATCCTGCATATTTTGTTAATGTCACTAATTACTGATTTATTGAATGTTGATTAAAACATACATTGACTGCCTTGAATTATTTTGGCTGTAATATGTACAAAGACAAAATGGTAATTTAATGTACATATGTAATAAATAAATCCCTCCCCGCCACTAACATAATGGCTGTTCGAAAGAAACATGCAGCAGAGTTTGGTTTGCATCTATCGGTGCTATAAATCAAGTTAGAAGAGCTTGGAACTTGGAACTTGGGACACCTTATGCAGGCTGCACTTTCCTCCAAATTCTAAAATAAGTAATATGTTCTATATGGGTACCAGATACAACAAACGTTCAGAATGCGTTAAGGAAAGTTACAATATAAATGAACAATGATAAGTGTACCGTATCTGCACGTGAATCTGATTGGAAAACGAAAAGCGCGGAGAACGTGTAAGTCGTGCCTCACTGTCGAACACGAACAACGGTAAAAGTTGCAGATAACGTGTAAGTTGTGCCTCACTGTCGAACACGAACAACGGTAAAAGTCGCGGATAACGTGTAAGTCGTGCCTCACTGTCGAACACGAACAACGGTAAAAGTCGCGGAGAACGTGTAAGTCGTGCCTCACTGTCGAGCTCGGACAACGGTAAAAAGTCGCGGAAAACGTGTAAGTAGTGCCTCTCTTACTGTTGCTAAACTATACAACTATATTTGATCGGTTTTGAAAAACCCAAACAAATAAAAAAACGTATGCGCCATCCGTCTCCGGCAGTTATATCAATACTTTAATCTTCTCTTCAATCACTACTGACTTAGTTAATTATTTAGAGGCAAAACAATTAATGAGCCGCTAGAAGTTAATTAATCTTCATTTACAAAACGAAACATTGGTATTACTTTATCTCATCTCTGTTCTTCTATAAATAAATCTTGTACTCTTATGCATTTTGTATTCGATTTATCCAAACAAAGTCATTTACTCGATTGGAATCAAAGATAGCATGCTCCTGTGTATGCTGTTATTGTTTGCATGATGAGCGAGTGCTGTTTTCCCTTTTATGGATGCTGGATAACTGATGTTTTATGTCCCTAGAAAAAATGCGTTTGACTTTTTTTGTTACAGGATAAAACAGGTTGGCTGAATGAACTGTTTAAACAAACAGTCCGTTTTGGGATCCCTTCATAAATAATTAACCAACCAAGCATGTGTTTAAGTAAGTAAGCAGGTCGTAAGTAAGTTACAAAGGAAGCAACCCGATCGGAATGATTTGTACAAAAGTTAACGCATGCAAATCAGCAAAATCTACCTATTTACGATCTTTTCATAGCGCAATTTAATCTGTAAATTGCACTCATGTACAAAGTTGAGTGCCAGTAAATGAGGTATCTTTAACTGTATTTGCTTGAAACAGGTTTCCCGAATGTTCGACTTCGCATATAATAAAAGCGCTGTGAGCGCTGAAGGCATGGGAGCTATAGATGGCTTTGTGGAACTAACGTCGCATCATCTTTTGAATGAAAATTACAGAGTGAATTGTATTACAATGTCTTTATTACGTGACATCCATGTCGGGAATATACGTAAATTCTATTTCTTTAGGTGAAAGAAATTTATTTTAGGTGAATGTAGATGCAATCGTTCATAAATGAGGTTTTCAATGAACTTGTGATAACATCATAAATTTGAAAATCAAACTCTTGTATCGAGCTTCGTACGTTTCGATGATATGCATATGATTATCTTCCGTAATCGGCTTTAGTTGACATTTACAGCACATTAATTTCTAAAACAAGAGATAATTATATTCTCCAATTATTTGAAGCCTTTTTGTAATATGGCCTTATCGTAGAATGTATGCTACATTCAAACAACAGTTTGATATAGTCTAGTTTGCACTACTTTCCCATTGCGGAATTTTACAGTTGTTATCAGCACATTTTACAATTAAATTGTATACGGTACGTGTTTGAAATGTAGCATGCTAACTAAAGCCTCGGGGTTAAAGTCCCCATACCAAAAAGATAGTCACTGTTAGGTAGGGGGTATTCCAGATTCATAAATACAGTCATGCCGGTGTACATATAAGTTGACCTTCGGCGTATAAATAGATTTACCTTGATTTTATATACAAGCCGCAAGTTAATATCGATTTGCAATTATGTTATGGTGCTCGCAACAATATCTTGATTCAAAAATATTCTTTCTTCGACTGCCGTTCAACGGATCCTCATCACAAATTGCCACTTAGAGGAGGTGCTTAATATAAGAGCACTGGCATATTAACCGGTATACACTAATGATGGTTGCATCAGACAGGTGGTTGCTGAATTGGGATTGGTATTTACACAGGTTAAAACGAAGTGTCTTTAAAGCACGGGGCAAAATATTCGCACGTAAGTCCAGGGTAATTCCAGCTGGTCTTTGTAACCATAAACACCTTTACAGAGCATGTCGGGATAATATAACGTGTCAACTTGTATCTCAAACTTCTCACAAAAAGTGTCATATGTAACACCTATCTTGACTACCAAGGTGGCTATATAAGTATTACCGCGGTTGTAAACATCGCCAATAACCTTACTAATGTCTACGTACTTTGCCTGTTATCCAGAAAGTCGTGTTAATTATTCAAGGATTTCTTTATTTAGAATGTAACACCCCGCTCTTGTCCACTGATGTGACATGTTTAAAATTGCAGACTTAAATATTCCGACATTTATGACTAAAACACCTTTAAGTGCTGCTGCATAAAACAGTGATGTTAGTAATAAAAACTCGTGTGATATATATAATGTGTAAAGTTGTCATTCCAAAGATGTTAAATAATTGTTAAATAAATATGTTATTACAAATCAAGTTCGTAATAAATGTCACGGGAGATATGATTTATGTTTCATGTTTTACTCAATTCCCCTTGTTTTCTGTGACTTTTCAGAAAATACATTTCACGTACACGTAAACAAATTACCGTTGAATTTACGGTAAAAGAACTGACAGCTGGTTCCAGTTCTTTCATCGTAACCGTAAATTGCAATGTGAAGAACTCGTAACATTTACGGTACTATACCGCATATCATTACAATACAAAAAAATGCAGCTGGACCCAGTCCTTATAAAGCATGCACTTTCCATTTGATAAACTAAAGACCAGGTCACAAGAACAATTGTGTGAAGTTTGGTGACTCTATGTCAATTACATAAGGTTCAGTGGTGCCAAATATTACACCACGCGTCTCCGAATGAAATTCCTACGTATCCCATAATCCTTTCTTTTTACGGGAGTCCTCTGTTATCTATATTTAGGACGTAAAAACATTGTACAGGACAGTCGCCGTCGGTATTTCATGCCGGGTGACCGTAAAAGTAACGGTAATTTTTACAGTGATATATATAGCGCTAAAACTTAATCAGAGCTTCTGGAGATTCAATATTCACAAAGCGGATAGATTAAAAGCAACTACTTCTGAATGCGTCTTCCATTCCTGTATATCACATTTTAACATACATTGCATACAATACCATCGCATTTTTTTTTTTTTTTTTTTTTTTTGAAAAAAATTGATGTGTCATAATTTCTAACAGATACATGTTTCAAATACATTCCAGAGATTTCCCCTAACAAATATGTCGTCGGAAACACATACCAACACACACCTGTATGCGCAATTACTGCTGAACAAAACACCCACTATGTCATTTGTAACTGTTTCTAATTGATTGTACTTTTGACCTTCGAAGCGTTGAAATGTTGTTTGGTCATTGAGACTAATTGGACATGTTTATTACATCGGTAATATGCTTGTCATACATCATAATTACCTCTCGCGCCATAAACCATCCATTTAACACACTGAAGACTGTTTTATTGAAACATAAAAGGATACAAATCTTCATCGAATGGTCCTTCTCCCGTTTGGTGTTGGTAAGTGTTGGCTTGTAAAAGAATTGTACATGTTGTATGAAAATGTTGACAATGCCTAAGAATGGCAGTAAGCCAGAAAGTACATGTACGCTGAAAACTATTTTTTTTGAAATTGCAACACACCTCCGTGATCGTGTGGTTATTTTCTGACTTGTAATAACTTAATTTCTAATTGATTGAGGGTCATAACTGCGTGCCCTGCTACCGACTTCTCTTTTCATGTGGGACTGGCTTAAGTTTCTTAGGAAGAAATGGGAGTCTACTTGGTGATGGCGATGTAAATTGTCCGTCTATACATACATGTATATGAAATTACTTTTAAAACCATGTGAACACGGACAGTTTCCACAACAAGGTGTGTGGCCGATGATACTACAACTATGTTAAGCACAAAAGTTTTAATCTAATTATTATCAGAAAATCTCAAAATTGGGAAAGGGTTTTACGATATTGCTACAAATTGACTTTCAATAGTCGGTCTCCAATAACCTGTCAATTAACGTGACATGCTATGTTTGATGATCTAAATGCAATGTGTCCACCTACCGGCAACAAGATTTATCCATAAAAATTAACAATGAGGTATTAATATTAGCGAGAACTGATTTATCAATTTCTAAAATGGGGGAACATATTTAAGTGTCATATAAAACGTGTTTCGCGCGTGCGCCTTTCATTTTAAAAAGGTTCTATAGCCTTGGGTTTGTCCAAACATATTGCCATTTCGTTGCAGCACCCGTGTTGTGGCACCATCCTTCTTATCGCATGTCTGTTTTGTAATAGCTTTTACAGGTGAACAAAACAGATATTTCCTTTATGTATTGTTTTGTATTTTATTCGTAAATGGCAAAAGACGCTCGTAACTTTACAATGCAAATTGTAACTTTGATACTAATCAGCGCTTAACGTGTCTCCCAACAAAACTCTCTACTTACACCGTTTTCTTTTTATATTTGCATGAATGCGTGCGCGTGCCTGCGTGTGTGCGCGTGTGTGTTATGCATTTAGTGTTTTTCAAAACATGTTTTAGGAATAGTTTTGATCGTGTCTAAGCTAGTTTGCTGTCATTTCTTTCAATATGTTAATTTTTTGTAAGAAACAAAACAATTAGTTAATTTGGGTCAGATGATCAAGTTTGTGAGATGTAATACATAACAAAGAGTTTAGGTTCGGATTGAAATATATGCTTAATACATTTGCTATTTACCGTTTCATTAAAAAATAACTGAAAATTACAGATATACCGGCAAATCCTTACAGAGAAATATGCCCGAATTATGAATGAATAAGTGATATTTCAATGCCATTCACAATTTCAAAGGCAATAAATTATAACGGTGTGTGTGACGACAATGTATGTTTTATTTTTCTGACATGGCTTATTCAATAATAGATACAAAGAAAAAGGAAGGAAAAGAAAACTAATAGCATAAAATCAAAGCATTAAACTGACAACAGGACTTATGTTGCAACATCACCATAAATGGTTATATTAAAGCTCTCTACTTTTCCATTGCCATAAGGGTTTTTCTGACGTCGTTGTTTTAACCGCCAAATATTGCTGAGTATCTTTTTGTTCGTACTATAATTTTTGAACTTAAATATGTTTTCGGCGTTTGGTTATATCAGGGAGTGAAAACATTTGTAAATGAATATTTATGATACAAAAACGTTGCGAACTACACAGCAATATGCCCTTATCATTCCATCACTTGTGCAGTATACTGTTTACATATTTCTTATTAAACAGTCTCTCACAAATCTACTTTACCGCGTTGCAAAATATATTATGATAATGTTTCAAAGGCACATCAGTATGTTGTTTATTGTGCATATTTTCTAAACCATAGTTTCTTCAAAAGACCACATGGCATTGTAGAAAGTCGTTTGCCATTGCAAAAGCAATGTTTAATCAAATTTGCATTGTGCGAGGAAATAAATACATTTAAGTTACATACAGTTGGAGCATCATAATCGGTTATATGAACTTTTCACGAGAGTGATTAACTTGGGCCATATTCCAGTAGCATCTTAAGTCAAATCTTAAGATTTTCCATTTTCCTTAAAATCAACAATTTCCTTAAGAAGATAATTTTAAAAGGAGAATTTCCATTGCAGCATGTTGAAAATTTATTAAATCTTACATGACATTTCTATAATGATGACGAAATTACACACAATCATTGACTTTTCAGATAATAATAATAATTTTAAAAAATGGACTTAAGTTAAAATAATTAAGAAATCACTTAAGATGCTACTGGAATACGACCCCTGGCAGAACTTTTTTTATATCTTTAGAACAGATATACTGTTACAATATAAATTGAATGGTTGGCTATTCAGCCAGTAATTTTAAGGGCTATTATTGGTACCGTCCAAATTGAAATTAAAAACGCACGGTAAGGGTTAAATACGAATGTTATTCTTTAGCATTGTTCGTCAACAAGTGTTCTAATTAATTACTAAGTAAAGAAGATCGGCCACTAAATGAAAGAAAAGTGCCAAAAAAGTACAGATAAACAAAGTGTTAGCGTGTACAGAATTGCATGTGCTGGCATTGCTAGTTTGTCTGAAAACACACACAATATTTCAGAGATGCTAGATATAGCGTTTTATGAAGTCTACCTACAATGCAGTACGCTGACAGTTTTATCACCTATTTCCTTTTTTTGCCATAGTCAAACTCTTCTGGTCCAGTCATAACATTATCCCAAGCGTTGCTGGAAAAGCAATTAATACTTCACATGCATAGACAAAACTTGACATCACGTCTTTTTGTTAGAAAATAATGTAAAGATTAAAAGAAAATCTATTGCTCTAAAACGTCATAAAAAGGCAACACTGTTTTATCGCCCAGTGAACTGTGCCATTCATATTAAAACTCACACGCAATCTCCTCATCATAGTTTGTTTATTTCGTAGATTAGACTAACACCGTGTTAATTAGATAGTTGCTGCTACTACATGGCATATGAAATACTCTTATTCTGTTTCTAAATACTCAAAATAGAATAATCCCGACTAGTTGAGGTTAATTTGCAATGTTAAAAATGTTTTCGTCTGTATTTAATTAAATTAAATTCTATAAAGATTAAAAGACACAAAGGACAAAACCATTAAATTAAAAGAGTGACTGGGGTCAGGTGTTACCATTGGCATTATGTGGTAAATGAGACTATCCTCTTCAGGAACGTGTTTTCCGGAAGTATCCTTGTGCATGCGTGCACATTTCAAATAAAAAGCTTGTTTCAAGCAACTTCCGTATTTCAAAAACATTACCTTCTACAAAGTACCCAATAGACTAAATATGATTATTTTTACAAAAATAAATCCAGCCGATTGTGGTAGCAGCAGTGTACTTCACCCACTTGTCAAATCATAATAATCCTATATCGATCACACGTTTCCTGAGGTCGTTTTCTAAGGGCGACAATCCAATTAGACATTATTCGTAGTTAATCAAGGTATAATCAGGGGAGACTATTTGATAAAATCTTTTTTAAAAACTGGTGATGAGTATATTTCCCCAATAAGGTGCTGAGGTAGCTGCGCTGACAATGTCGTGTTTTCTAAAATTAATGCACATTTCTTATTTGCTTGAGATAAGTGTGACATCCTCTACATTTACCGTTGTAATCCATGCTAAATATGTATTTCTTCATTTATAGGTTAAAGCAGTAAAAATACGTGCACGACTATAACGTATTCCCCCCTCACAATACACGTCTGGACACGGTGCTACCTGTCTGGCGGTTATCTGTAAAAACTCGCAAAATGCATCATAATAACTCAAAATAATGCATCGTATAACAACAAATGGCTTATTTAATCATAATTCATGCATAATATTTTGAATTTTAATGTTATCACAATGGGTGAAGGATTAGAAAACATCATTCAAATGGCGGCAATGGTTTTTCAGTATAGCGCTTTTGTTTTCTAGTTTCTTGTTCATAAGCGGCAATTGAGTTGCAAAAAGTCGCTTCAACATCATTAATATCTTCTGAACAATGATCACTCATGTTTTTTTTCTGTTTTTGATTCATGTACATCAGGAAGTTATAGACACAATGATATTGCATGTTCATGTTAATTGTAATATCAAGTGTAAAACAGTTATTTATACTTTTGAACTAAATAAGAAAAGTAGTTAAACTTTTTTTCCGTTATTCTTTCGCAAATAATTGATATGAGTTAGGAAGGGAAAACATTCAGCCCAACTAATTATGTTGCTGTTATTAATATAAATATGATTAATACATGTGTGCATATATAAAATTAATATGAATAAACTGTTGTCTTTTTTTTTCAAAAACGAATAAAACTTTTTATGTCAGTAACGGAGTTTAATGACATTCTTGTTAAAACTGTTTAACTATATTGCACAAAACGTTTCGATTGGAATAATTTAGGTTATTAGTTTAGATGGAAATGTTTGATACATGTACCACCTAGCATTTCATTCTATGCAAAGACAGGTACAAACGATAAACTAGGTACATTTAACATTTTTACAGCAAACAAGGGGTAAACAAAATACATGAATATTTTCTTTTAATTCTACTTCTTTCTTGGTATCGTCTGTCCGTTCTTTGCAATCAAAGGCTGTTTGGTTCTGAATTTACTATTTGCAGGAAGCTACCTCTCTAGTCCAAAACCGTTTAGCAGAAGGAAAAATGTTTTTCCATTTCAGAAATCAAAGCTGGTCCTATCGTTTTTCGATTCTTTTCGGGGATTTGGAAATAGTCTGTACTGGTAACAAAGGCAGAACCATAGTCTGTACTTGTCACAGAGGCATAACCATAGTCTGTACTGGTCACAGAGGCAGAACCATAATTTGTACTGGTCACAGAGGCTGAACCATATTCTGTACTTGTCACAGAGGCATAACCATATTCTGTACTGGTCTCTGTGGCAGAACCATAATTTATACTGGTCACAGAGGCAGAACCATATTCTGTACTTGTCACAGAGGCATAACCATAGTCTGTACTGGTCATATTGGCAGAACCATAATTTGTACTGGTCACACGGGCAGAACCAAAGTCTGTACTGGTAACAGAGGCTGCACCATAGTCTGTTCTGGTCACAGAGGCAGAACCATAATCTGTACTGGCCACATTGGCAGAACCATAATATGTACTGGTCACATTGGCAGAACCATTGTGTGTATATAATGGTCACAGAGGCAGAACCATAGTCTGTACTGGTCACAGAGGCTGAACCATATTCTGTACTGGTAACAGAGGCAGGACCATTGTGTGTATATACTGGTCACAGAGGCTGAACCATAGTCTGTACTGGTCACAGAGGCTTAACCATTGTCTGTATATACTGGTCACAGAGGCAGAACCATAGTCTGTACTGGTCAAAGAGGCTTAACCATATTCTGTATATAGTTCACAGAGGCAGAACCATAATCTGTTCTGGTCACAGAGGCAGAACAATAATCTGTACTGGTCACAGAGGCACAACCATAATCTGTTCTGGTCACAGAGGCTTAACCATTGTCTGTCATAAACAGTTCACAAAGGCTGAACCAGTCTGTACTCACAAATTGCTTAACCATTGTCTGTTTAGCGTGGTCACTTGAAAGGCTTAAAACCCGTCCTTATACTGTGTTATATTTGCATGTAAAACAGTTACTGTACTTGTCACCTAGGTACTAGAAACATAGGCTGTACAGATAACAGAGGAAAGAGACCTTAATCTGTACTGGTCACAGATGTTAAAATGTCATATTCTCATACTGGTCATTGCGGTATAATCATTAGTAGTAAAATAGTCAAAAGACAAAAATGACATTTGTCTACCACTACAATTTGTAACAGTAGTAAAATACCTTATTACTTTACTTGTAAGAGGCTGATCATAGTCTAGTACTGGTACGGAGACAGAACCTTAGTCTGTACTGGTCACAAAAGAGAACCATGCGTACATAGTCACAATGATTAGTAGTCTTGTACTAATTTAAATTGGTAATATCTTATTTTATGTACAAAGGCATATATTGTAAACATGGTCACAAAGGCAGAGAGCATAATATTGTCTGTAATTTAAAGACAGCTAACATGCAGTTTTCTTGTGAAACA